>JASTWR010001682.1:0-36501 GCA_030770355.1 Harpagoxenus sublaevis | reverse complement strand
ACGAAGAAGAAGAAGACGAAGATTTCAATCTATATCTCTCAGACGACGAAGAAGTAGAAAATTTATTACCCGACAACGATACAAATCACGAAAATACAGATTCGATACCATTTACGCGAGAAGAGCAGTGTAACCCACCGAAGTTGCAAATTACGGAAAAGGTATCAACTCACGACCCTCCTTACAACAGAATACAGACTCGAAGTCAAACGGCAAAAAATAAAGACACACGAAAAGAGGAATCACTTGACGGTTCCCAGAACCGAGAAAATGAGGTCAAGGGTCTAGAAGATAAACCCGACCCACCAAACGAAGAAAACGACTCCGAAAATGAGAAAGACGACGAAGAAAACGAACCAGATGACGAAGAAAGTAAATCAAACAGACTAGATACTGAAGATACCGGAAACCAAACCACACCAGGCATAAAACCCACTATTACCGACATCCAGATATACAAAAATAATGTAATAGAAACTCGAGATTTACTATTTCTGCGCAAGGATAATGTCGCATACTTTGTCGATACTAACGGAAAACCGTTGGATTCAGGATCGCAAAAATTATTTGAACGAAACGATATTCCAAACCTGAGTCCTCTCTCTTTAGGTAAAGCAAAGGCTATAAAGTATAAGAAACACTATCACATAGCCTTGCCTATCAGCGAGGGATTACGAGAAGGCCCGACCATAACTCTCACACAAATTGCTACAGCGACAAAAGATCTACGAAACATCGCCGACGAATTAAATTTAGAAACACTCAGTATTGCAAAAACAGATATTGTTAATAATGTACCATGGAGCAACATCAAATCTCTCTTACAATTAAACTTTGTAGACTCAACCACCAAATTAATTATATGTAATGGATTAATCAAATATCCGCCTAAAGATCTTCGCTCCAGTATAATCGGCGAAATGCACTGTTCGCCTACCGGAGGACATCGAGGCGTTACAAAAACATATAATAGAATAAAACACCATTATTATTGGGAAAATCTGAAATCCGATATTCAACGGTACATACAACAAAGTTTACAATGTCAATTGAAAAAATTAGTACGCGTAAAAACTAAACAACCCATGATAATTACGGATACTCCAGGATCTTCCTTCGATAAAGTAGCCATGGATATCGTAGGACCACTGCCTATAACCGAAAGAGGCAATAAATATATCTTAACTTTGCAAGACCAACTTACTAAATTCTGCATGGGAATACCGTTACCAAACCAAACTTCCGAAACAATAGCAGAAGCTTTCGTAGACAGATTTATCTGTGTATTAGGAGCACCCAAAGCAATATTAACCGACCAAGGTAGAAACTTTATCAGCGAATTAATGAGAAAAATAGCTAAAATATTCAGAATTCGCAAATTTCGCACGACAGCCTTTCACCCTCAGTCAAACGGATCGCTAGAAAGATCGCATCACGCATTAGGAGAATATCTAAAACAATATGCAAACGAACAAAAACAATGGGATAGATGGATCGGCCTTGCAATGTTCAATTATAACACCAGTGTACACGAGGCAACAAAACATACTCCGTATGAAGTAGTCTTTGGCAAAATAGCGAGAATTCCAACAAACGAACCTTTAACTCCAGAAGACAAATTAGCAAATTACGAAGATTACCTGATTAACCTTGTTACGCAACTTCATGCCATACAGACTAACGCTCGTAAAAATGTTGTCGAAGCCAAGTATAAATCTAAAAAATATTATGACAGAAAGGTTAACCCACAGACCTTTAAACCTGGGGACCATGTGTTCTTACAGAAAGGGCCGAAACCCGGAAAATTTGGAGACCAATACACTGGCCCGCATGAAGTCTTAGAAATATTGAATAAAAACAACGTGAAAATCAGAATCAAGAAAAATAGCAGAGTAGTGCATCCTAACCGATTACGAATTTCTCACATCAAAACTGTTTCCAAATAAACCAAAATAAATAATAATACAAAAAATAACAACAGCAAAATCATATAACTTTCAGATGGACCGGCAAATGAAAGGAATAACAGCAACGCTAATAATAACTTTATGGATACAACAAGTTTTCGGAATAATAGGATATGATTGCGGATCTCCATCCGCCAACATAACTACCTTATCATTAGTAACCATCGAAGAATGCGACATCCCTTTACCGAACGTCAGCTCCAGCCAAATTTTTGTACAACTACTTCAACTCAGCAAATTTGATTCGGTGCCAGTAATACAATGCAAACTTGAAATTGATCGAGAAATTAAGAGATGCGGCATGTTCTCCCATAACATGGACGTCTTCAACGGCAAATATTCATATATAGATGAAGTATCTCGCGACGCATGTAAATTAATGCATACCTATGGGAGTATCGAGATAGCAGGAACTCGCATAACTGGATTGAAATCTAATCAAACCACCAGTCGTCCAGTGGTTTTAGCCGGCCATGTGGACGTCGATGGACACTGTTCCGGAGGAGCTTATTCGGATCCTTATGGAACATGGTCAGATGTTATTGTACTGGGCACTATTAAGATCACACTGCAAGACTACATCGCCGACGTTAAAATAAATTCCAATCGCATCCACCTCAGATCAGGAGTAGCCTGTGACTTTACCACTACACATTGCATCGATCTAGAAGGAGGAAACACCTTTTGGGACCCTATACCTAAGGATGCCTGTAAATTTAACTCATATAACACTTTGTACCGAGGTTACGCAGACAAAATAATCGACTACACAAACGAACACGCTCAAGTGATTTATTCACTAAACACTCCGGATACAGCTTTCGCTTTAACCAGCACAAGTAAATACAACACGTGCGGGTTTGTGTTCATCCGAACCGAACATCCGAAACTAGTAATTGTTGAAACTTTACCTCACGTAGATATCGCTAAACGTTCCGGTCAAATAGCCAACCTCGACATTTTTGCTTATATGAACTCAAAATTCGTCTACGTAGAAAAGCACCTTCGTAACCAGATCAAACAATTGTATAGACATGTTTTGATGCAGCAATGCGACCTTGAATTAAGAATGATGCAGAACGCCTTAGCAATAGCTGCACGATCTCCTGACGTCTTCGCTTATCACTTTATGAAGGGGCCTGGATACATGGCTCTTTTGGGAGGCGAAGTAATCCATATAATAAAATGCGTCCCAGTCGAGGTAAAACTAGCTCAAACCGAAGAATGCTACGAGCAACTCCCAGTGTCGTTAAGAAACCGAACCCATTTTTTAACACCGCAAACGCATATATTATTACGGCAGGGAACACAGATCGAGTGCAACTCGTTCGCACCTCCCATGTACCTCCTGGAAGACTCCTGGTATAAAATTATGCCAAGGCCGGTGGAAACAATGGCACCTACCATCATGAAACCCTTGACTAAGCCTACTTGGAGATACGTCAACCCTGGAGCACTTGCTACCAGCGGCATATACACAGAGAAGGATTTAGAAGATCTCAAGGATCACATAATGTTTCCTGCCGAGCGTCCTGCCGTTCTTAACACTGTAGCCAGAGGAGTGATGGGACATTCAACTCAAATACGAGGAGGATCAATCTCCAACCTTATCGACGAAGCATCCGTCGAAAAGATCGCACTCTCCGCTTGGCAAAAATTCTGGAGCAAATTCTTAATCTTCGGCAATGTTAGCGCCGGATTAATCGGAATCTACCTATGTATAAGAATTATCAAGCTAATATTAGACACTCTCGTACACGGATACGCCCTCCACACAGTGTATGGATGGTCCGTGTTCCTAATAGGAGCCATATGGGACTCTCTGACCCAACTCCTATTACATCTGGCAAGGAGGAAACCCGAAACCGAAGGAGCCACCGCCCCGGCACCAGACGAACCAAAACAAGAAAACGTACCTCACGAACCACAATCCCATGTAACCAGTAACAAGGAACCAGAAAACACCTTTTCATTCAGTAGACCCCGCCTCCCTTTGAAGGAGACTTCCACCTACTCCCTCGAACTTAAAGGATAATAATAACAATATAAAAAAAAGGGGAAATAATAATAATAATAAAATATATATATATTTATAAGGAAGGGAAAGGAGAATTCCGCCAAATACACACCTTCTGGCACCACATCACCACCTTGAACCGCATGCTACGTCATGCAAGAAATCAAAATCTCATCATTCTTTTATAGAAATGGAAATTAAATGCACCAACACCCGATTGCTGTCCCGTGGACCACTAAAAGTAAAAGTCGTCAAGGTAGACTCACCCACCTTCTTCTGGGTCCACCTGGAAAACGCGCGAGCAGACCTTGACGAGCTCATCGAGGACTTGACGCGGAGAATGACGCGCATGGGTCATTTTCTGCACGAACGGCCTGACCATATCCTGCAGGGCGAGTTGGTCGCAATCCGAGAAGGAAAGCGCTGGCAAAGAGGACTCGTACATCGAGTCGAGAGGGGCGGCTCAGTTACAATCGCCCTACGAGACTGGGGCCGCGCCGTTCAACGACCCTTGAGTGAAATCTACATCCTGGAAGATTGTTTCCGCGAGCTACCCTGGCAGGCCATCCCATGCGGGCTTGCTAACATCCAACCTGTCGGACCAAGAACAAGATGGCCACGCAGGGTCATCGACCTGACCCGACTCCTATTAGACAAACGAGACGGATGGATCCGGATCCGAAAACCGCTCAGGGACGAAGCTGCAATCGTCAACTTTAAACCAGATCGTGAGAGCCAAGAAGAATTAAGCAACACGGAAGAACTCTTAATACGAATGGGGTGTGCCGTACACTCTGACCAACAAATAGCGGCATCATACCCCACGATCCTCTAAATAATAATAATAATAAAGACACTAGGATTACTTATATAAGCATATTTACTAACTCAGGGACATACATTTTATTATATTAGCATCTTAAGTATTTTATAATTTTACTAACCCAGATATATACATTTGTTATAATAGCATTTCTAAGGTACAAATATTAAGGTACTAAAATTTTTATACACATCAAATTTCCAGCCTAAAATGGAAACCAAAGCCTTTTCTCTTTGCAAAGACAAAAATAATTATATTAAATTCTATACAAATACTACCTAATCGTCAATTACTGAACAAACAAAACCCAATCAACCCAATAATGAATCACCTTATCTAATAAGGCTCCTCTACAACATCTTAAATTGGCGGCGTAAGGAAACACCTATAGATATTTGACAAAATCAATGTGTCGCCTCCTAACCATATGACCTATTTGCCGGCCAGATAAAACTTACACCTGCACTCGTCATCTGCAATATAATTAAATGAGATGCACGAGCCGCAAAAAGAGGGTAAGTCCGCAATTAACGCAAGGGCTGCCAAAAGGAAAATTAACATCTACCGGTGAGATATACCGGAGGCGAAATATATATATGTATGTGTAAATATATGTACATACAGATATATATATATCAGCTACCGCCAAACGTCGACAAAGAGGAGTAATCCCTATCCACCACCAAAATAATAACTTGTGACCGATGACGTTTAGGTAGCTATAAATAAATCGCTTAAATTCTCTATTATTTCTTTTATTCACACAAATGTGTTCGCAAAAAGAGAAAAGGTTTTATAAAAAAAAAAAAAAAAAAAAAAAAAAAAGAAAAAAATATATATATATAATTAAGAAATCCTATCATATAAGAACAATCAAATATGTATTTACTTGCAGCGCTCTCTCCACTTTATTCCTTTAATTGTAAAAAAAAATAATAATAAAAAACAATATATGTATATTATATTTATATATATATATGTATTTATATGTTATCAAAAATAATAGTGAAAGAGATTCTCTTATACGTTTCTTGAAGGAATAAAGCCAAAAGAGAAAGAACATACATGCTAAATATAATTGTAAACAAAGAAAGACGAAAGAATTAAGGAAGGGGTTATGGAGGTCGCCTGTCTCTTTCCTCTTTCTTTAAACAAACCCGGAAGCTACATAGCTACGCGCCTTTCGACACTTAAGAATTAGCACCAATTAAGCTTACAACGAAAGAAAGAAATCGCTCTTAAACCAACTTATTTTTGCAAATGTTGTGTTCATACACCCCAAACATTTGTCTAAGGCGGGGGTTATTACGTCCTGTGGACTCCACGTGATTTCTTCCTTTCGTGGAATTAAAATCGTAAACAGTGGTTATCAATTGGCAAGCGGATGCAAGCCGTTGCTCGTTAAAAGTGAACTTCCCGAACCCAATAAATTGAACAAGTAATGGATTTGTTGTGATCCAAGCGGTCCCAATAATTCCACGAAGCGGGGCAACGGAAGTTCAGTTGCGATAGCGGGCAACGAAAATTCAATTGAAACGCGCGATAACGGGAGGCATGGGTCACCATAAATTAAAACGCCATGCGAGGGCTTTCCAAATCACGCGTCTAATATGAGGTCGCGTCGTCACCCTGCCTCAATTTATCAAAACTAAGAGTTCACACGTGTCACCCGTTTAAGAACGCGGATTTGAACTCTGACCCACGCTTCCCAGTAAGCGATAAAGATAAAACAGTATTAGCTTGGACCACCAAAGAGTGGGGAAATATAATTCTAATAACGAACCCGCCAATAGATGACCACTAATTAAAAATTGTGTAACGAGATTTCGGTAACTCGCCACGAGATAGGCGGAAAACCGAAATCTACGTCACAAATAAGAACCAGACTCCACCAATCCTAATCATCCTCGGATTAAATCCGCCCCTTTCAAATCATATAAAAACCGCGACTCCGCGTACCAAAACACACTTTGCACTTGGCAATTGCTCAGTCAGTCCGACAGTCTAGTCGCGAATCAGTTTACTAAAATCTGTACCTCTGGTAAATTCTGTGCGTGTCTACCGCCAACCCAGGGTCCTGACAACGACCCTCAGCACACCCGACGCCCGAGATCCGCGAGTCGCGACCAACGGCGCAGAGCAACATCATTCATATCTACATCCCCTTATACAAAGGCCAGCAAGTAGTAAGTCAATTCAACCTGCATTTATAAGCCAGGACCTCGAGAATCATTCTTGATTAATATATATATATTGTATATGTACACATTTTTCTTTGCACATATACATATATATATATGTGTGTTAATTATTTTAATTTTATTTTTCTCTTGAAACGGATTTCAGTAAATAATTTTTCATTCCTTTTTATAACCAATTTCTAGTGGGCACCCGAGGTCCAACGCGCAAAAACTTAGCCCTTAAAGTAAAGAAACGGATCGAGCGAAGCAGGCGAGCCCGCGTCGTGGAGCGACAGCTCCTCCGAGAAAAGCTAGAATTCATAAACCGCGCGCGTCTTCCGCATATTTCCCTTCCCCCGCGTTCTCTAGCGTATAAAATCTTTCCCGACACCCCCGATTCCTCCCCCTGTTCCGGACCGTCCTATTCCCCGGTTCCTTCCGAAGAACTTAACCGGTTCCCCTATCCGGAGCTCCCACACTCCCCCATCCCTTTTTACTTACGCGACGAATACCGCGAGAGAACACCTTCTCCCGCGTTCTCCACCTCTAGCGTGGAGATTCTTTTTGAAACACCCCGGTTCCCTTCCACCAATAGACCAACCTCTCCCGCCCTCTCCACATCGAGCGTGGAGATCATTCCGGAGATTATCACAATAGATTAATCTCGATTCATACATCAAAATATAATAATTAATTAATTATTAATGTAAGAATCAATTTATTAACGTAAGAACGTTCAAACACACACGCACACACTCATGGCATACATTCTTTTTCTTTTTATTTTTCTTTAAATCGTAAAATGTACTAACCGGGCAGGATGTCAAATTCAAAGTAGATCCATCCCCTCAATAAATCCTGTCCGATGACCTCCGAACTCATGTAACACCCGCGTATTCTCCATACACATATACACACACCACACATAAACTGTACCATCTGCGTTTGTAAATGTAACTGTCTCGTTGATTTTTATCACTTATAATAAATAATTGTAATGTTTTTAATTTCAAAAATTAAAGTCTAATTATTTAATTTTAACACCTCGTCACCAACCTTCCCGCTCGCAAGATCGTACACGGTCCGATCCCAGGTAATAGGGATTGCATAATCCTTGACCTGAAACAGGACCCACGATCGCACGGCTCGCAGTAGGCGTAATAGCGTCCCTTCGGACGTTGACCCTTGACTGGAGCCTTCCGAAAAGTGCGCTCGACTCGAGGCACGCGTTTACTCGCGCGACCCGAGATAACCTTTAAGTATTCTCTTACGTCCTTCCTTACCCCGTCCCCTCTGGGTAGCCTTTCCTTCGCTTCCCAGTTTTCCTTTTCATTGAAACTCCCGGGGTTTGGACGTAACATATTATTACGCGTCGACCAGTCGCACCGTTAAAAACATGACGTCGTTCAAATCCGATGGACGTAAAAATATCGAGAAGCAACGACTCGTCGAGGAACTGCACGCACCGGCGAGAAGAAATTTTCCACGAAGACGCGTCATAGTGCGAGGCTACGACGACCTGTGGCAGGCTGACATCGTCGAGATGCGTCCATACTCACGTTTCAACAGAAGCAATCACTATATACTTACCGTCATCGATGTGCTGAGCAAGTACGCGTGGGCCGTGCCACTCAAGAATAAAGGCGGAAGCGAGACAGCCGACGCTATCGCTAAGATAATTCGGGACAGCAAAAGGTGTCCGAAAAACTTGCAAACCGATATGGGGAAGGAATTTTACAACGCCGACGTGCAACGTCTCCTGAGGAAACACGACGTCAATCATTATTCCACATATTCGGTGATGAAGGCATCGGTCGTCGAGCGATTCAATCGCACGTTGAAGAACGACATGTGGAAGATGTTTACGCTTAACGGAATATACAAGTGGGTCGACATGCTGCCGCGTCTCGTCGCGGATTACAACGCGCGCAAGCATCGAACGATTGGTATGCGACCCGTCGACGTTACCCCCACGATCGCTGAAAGACTCTTGACCACGGTGTACAGCGCGATAAAGATCGCGGGTCCGGCAAAGTTCAAAGCAGGTGACCCGGTACGCGTTAGCAAATACAAGACGATTTTTGAAAAGGGTTATACACCGAATTGGACCACCGAGGTGTTCAAGATCGTTAAAGTGCAGCGTACTAATCCCGTAACCTATCTACTCGAGGACTATCGTGGAAAATCTATCGCTGGAGCGTTCTACGAGCACGAGTTGCATCGTGCGACTTACCCGGACGTGTATCTCGTGGAGAAAGTACTTCGCAGAAGGGGTGACGAGGTTTACGTAAAATGGTTGGGATTCGATGGATCGCACAACTCTTGGATACACAAGGACAATGTGGTTTAATTCGTACAGACTGCATTTATTTTTTACTATAAAAATATCAAATATAAAAAATATGTATAAAATATGAAATACATATGAAGTATATGAAATATGAAATACATATAAAATATTTTTATTAATATCCTTTCCAATATATAATACGTTACATTACATACGTCGCATACATTACATACACTGCATACATCGCATACATCGCATACATTGCATACATTGCATACATTGCACACATTATACTACATTACGTTTTACGTTATGTTACGTTATACTACATTATACTACATGAAGTATTTGAAATATGAAATACATATAAAATATTTTTATTAATATCCTTTCCAATATATATATAACACGTTACATTACATACATTGCATACATTGCATACATTGCATACATTATACTACATTACACTACGTTATGTTATCTTATAATGGTATTCGGTAATGTCCCCACGGTAACGTATCGGTTGAATCGGGTATAATGTATCGCTTATCGTCGTACGGACTTAGAGCAATCTTTTTCTCGCACCATGTATATACCTGATGCAATTTTGATCTTATACATGACTGCTGTCGCGTCATTTCAATCTCATCATTCAGACACCGCGTGTAATCGTCGAACGTTATAGTACGCGCTACGACGTTACTCTTGACACCTTTTGCTTTTTTAGTTTCTTTTTTGCCATCGACTCGCAAGGCGTACATTTTTGCCCTAAGCCCGACGAATTCGGTCATGATCGCACCGTTGTTTTCATCCTTCATCAAGCCCGGCACCTTCTTGTTCGCAAGCGGGATACCGTACGCGTTGTCCACGGCATAATCGCTCGTGTCGAATCTGTCAATGTCACGTTTCATGTTCTCGTACACGTCGTCGCACTCGACGTGGTATATTAGACTGTCCGTGTCGGTGTACATAACTTTAAACTTGTCGCGATACAGGGGAGACATGTAATCGTGATGAAATTCGTACAAACAGACCTTCGATAAGTCGAGTATACACACTGCCGACATAGATCGGTTTGTCGAATTTTACTTCTAGTTTGCGCAGTTCAACGGCTACTAAATTTTCCGAAAAGACGCTTCGACTGTGAAAGTTTGGTTTCGCGATCATTGCCTCCGCGCCGTATCGTCCGTCCCACTTTGTCAACAATTTTACATCGACGTGATTGCGCACGTTCTCCATGGTTTTGCCGAATACCGCGTTGTTCATTAACTTGTATAAATTTTTCTCGAAATCGTTCTTTGCTTGCGTTCTAAACTGGGTGTTTAATTCAATGTAATCGCGGAGCCATGGAGATTGCGCAAACTGCAATATGCGATGTATCTTTGTGACACGAAGACCGTGATGAATACATTGCTGCAGGTTGCGATAATGTATGACGTAACGCTTCATATCGTAGAGAGTTGCAAGAAGTTTTTCCTGCTGCTTGCCAGGCGGTTTGTCACGCGTCGGACAGAACGGTAGGTCAACGTGCGCGTCGTGTTTACTTTGCGGGTACTCAAGATCGACCTCGAGAATGTAGCCTGTCGGGGAATCCAGCGCGACATCCGTAACATTAAAATTGTCTACGTCGTCGACCCATCGAAAATCGGCGTAGGGCAGTGGTTGACACATTGCCCAACCATATAAGTTGTTTACATCGAAATACATCAAGTACGACGATGGTTTCGATGGATCGTACGACTGCATGTACTTGTTATTGGCTCGCGCGTATCTGCCGGAACATTGACTCAAACCGCCGCGAATACCGCGTTCGACGAACATGACCATATCAATGTCGGTGAGCAGTTCGAAATTTACGCGAGTATGTTTTAACATGGCATCCCACGTATACCCGGGAAGAGTATAGTAATACGCGGGGTCAAGTCCATAACTCGCAACACAGCTATCGCGGAAATTTTCAAAGATGTCGGCCAATAACAAGACATCCGTTTTTAAATATAAATCACTGTATTCGCCCAAGGTTCGAACGGAGAACCGCTGCCAAACGTTCACAGCGTGAGCGTAATCGCTTTCGGATACGGTGTCACCGGTCAAGGAACTGTAAAACGAGTCGCGCGGGGGTAAACACGAGTCCTCCAACTTTTCGACGCAGTCAATGTATTCATACGGAAATACGCCCTTTCTCGTCAAAAGATCAAAATCCTCGATCGATAATTGTGAAAATTCAGAACGTACAATTTTTAACTTATCTCTGCACAGAAAAGATGCTAATTTATCGAGGCTGCTACTCAGAAATTTGTATGAATCGATGAACCGTAACTTTATATCACTTTGCGAATCTGATCTTTCGGCGGTATCTTTCACGTGTTTTGTAAACGAAATATACTTTTCTTTTGTTATCGGTAGTACGTCGACCGAACCTTCGAACGCGGTAGCTATTTCTTTTATGATAAAATGCGCGTCGTATCCGGATAAATTGTGAAAAATTATGGGAATGTAATGGGAATCTTTATAATTTAAATTACAATTTGAATGTGCGGGACCTCTGTAACGACCGGTCAAATGGCAATGATCGCGTACTCGTACGTCGTCCGGCGCGAACGGTTTTTCGCAAATGTGACACTGCGTTGCGCTGTTAAACTTTTTCCACTGTTCGTTCGAAAGAGTTACCATGGGGATATTTGCGGATAGGATACCTTTTACATGATGCGCTAATCTTTTGAGTTCATCGGCGAACCACGCGATGCAATCCTTATCGCGACGAAACCGATACATAGATAACGAGTCGTCGTACGAGCACCGCACGTAGTACCCGACGCTAAATACCTGATGATGTTGATAGGCGTACGTGGACGCTTGCGGATCAGCATCCGTTTTCTCCAGGGTGCATTCAAGGTCGGCGTATACCACGAACGGAACCCGCTCCTTTCTGTTATAGTTGCGGAAGCTCAGCCATTTGTCGTCCTCGCTCGGTAGTCGGATAGCGCAGTCATTCATCTGCCCACAGTCAACGGCGTGGGCTTCCAATCTCTCGCTCGTGTGGAAATAGTGCAAACATCTGTAAATAATAATCAAATTTTTTTAAATATATCTTTTATATAAAAATTATTGTACAATTTTACTTTTATTTTTTAAATGTATACTCACCGATCGCAAAAGTATTTCCTGTGTGCATATCTATTGATTTGCGAGCTCACGAGGCGGGATAGATTTTTGATCCACGCGAAATGTCCCACGTTGTCGTCTTGCTGATCTGGCAGGTACAGTAAATTGACATGTTTATTCTTTTTACTGTCGGTGAGTCGTATCGGTAAGATTACGAGTTTCTCTTTCTTCTCGATGGCATATACATTGATCGACACATCGTTGAGTCGTTCAAATGTACTAATTTTTTTCAGAGACATGGGGAACTCAATGTCTTTAAGATTTAACACTGATGTATAACTGGGGATACGAGGATGGATTGATTTACATTTGTTTTGGCTGGATGCAGAGCAGCCACCACCGACCACGCGAAACATGCATTGTCTCTTGATTGCACGTTGATCACCGCTTTTTTCAATTTAATTTCTTGCGGGATTTCCACAAAACACCCCGCGTGCAATGGATTATATTTGTTCACGTTAACCATTAAATTGAGTATACGCGACAACGCCCACCCGCTGTCACGTTCTTGAAATTCCTCCTAGAGTTGTTAAGGTAAGCTCGATAACGCGCATGTCGTACCACTCTCGCAGGTCGGACGTACGAAAGAGTTCATAGTTTTTTGTAGCGATACTTTTATTCGCGCATTTGTCACCTGCCACAAATTCACCGTTAAACACAGTGTTTATCTTTACATTGTCATGTCTTTGTATGACGTTCCGCACACGATCGAGTACAATGTCTCTCGCATCTTCAAGAAATTGACGAGGTTCGATGTGCTCGGAATTAATCACTGCACCGGTCAGTATACGACTTTCGAACGCGGTCTCGATCTCTCGCCAAACGAGTCTTTCCGCGTTATTGCCGCCACTACTGGTGCTCGCGTACTCACCACCGCTGTGTATGAAACGTCTCTGTAATCGAATCTTTGCACACTCGAGTCGCGCGATTATTTGCAGCAAAGATGTTCTCTTTCCAGGTAAGAGCCGCGGACGCTTGGCGCGACTGTCTTCTTCGAGCTGTCTAACGACTTCCTCGCATCGCTGCGCCCACACGAAATATTCGCCTAAGGTAGCAACTTGGCGCGACTGCTCCAACAGGTCGCGTTCAATTTGCTCAAAGTCTTCCATATTTTTGAGTCCTTTTACACACAATTGTTTAAAGCACGTCACAAATTTCTACGGAGCACTTGCACGTGACTCTATTACACGATAAACAAAACCGTTGGCATCCTTGAACGTGATAGTGCATACTCATAAAATGATTGAGATTGAAGTGGGGGGCATCTTTGTAAGTAAGTCGCCAAAGAGCATCATCAATAGCATCGATATCGTCACAAACATCAATTGCGTTATCATCAAAAGCGTTTTCAAGAATAATCGCTGGATAATTCCAATTGCATCTATATACCGAAGACTCCAAGTTGTTTATCACCGCTAATTCGACGTACTTCCCAATACCTGTACGAATCTGAATGTACAGAGTCTCAAAGTCATACCCCTCGATCTTTTCAATAATTTCCATCGCGCAACGGTTATAGTATGCTTCATCGCGCACTTTAAAATAATATGGAATATAACGAACTGTCCATCTTAACATTCTTAGGTCTTCTTCTTCCTCTTCTTCCTCTATCATATGTTTCCACAAGTGTCTGTACGCTTTACGTCTCAGGTGATAAGGCCAGTCATATAGATGCTCAGTGTTGTTGATAACAACTCCTTGTCTCACTACGCGTTCACTGGTTCCGCGTATACCGAGTTCACGATCGCGAAAAAACTGCACTGGTGATATTCGTTGCACACACGTTTCTCCTCGCGGATCTTTATTGTCTTTCAAAGCATTGACGATATCTTGTCTACAAGGATGAGCATACTTGATAGAATCATTAAAGTATTCGTAAGAGCGGATTCTTTCCATGGTACTCGCGTACACTTTATATTGTTCGATTCACGGCAATGTTTTTTTCAGTGTACACAAATTGGGCACATATTGCATGGAAAGATTTGATATACTGGAAGTCTGCAATCAGAGCAAGACCGACCTTCTATCGCGTCGTACAGCTCAATCACATGTTTTCGCACAGTATACATATATCCGTAATCTGTGTCCGCTATTCTTACCATGCACGATGCACATGCAACAAAACTGCCACCCGTGGTGTAGTAACAATATATCGCGCAAAACTTGGTGCGTCCATTTAGCGAGCAAATTTCTGAGTGCGACACTATTTTTTCAGTGGTTTCAACAAGATCATCTCCTTGATGATCGCTGATATAATCACTGTCATCCGCCGACAACGCGCGATCTTCGTCGGATGATTCGTCTAAAATTTGTTCAAAATTATTGTCTATTTCCATATCGTCTATTTCCATATTGAACTCTTGCACATTTCACAAAAGTATGAATTAAATAATTGTTACACTTTTTTTGACCGATATACTTTTTTCGACCGATGCGCTGGCTTTCAAATCACGACTGTGGTTTTGACGCTCTTCGTTCTTCGTTATATATTTTTTTCTTCTATAGGTTTTTCTCTCGTTTCTAGGGCATTGTGTATCGTTTCTTTTTCTATTTAGTGCATAGTGTTATCAGATGTTTAGTATACCTACATCGCAGAGAAGTGGCCTCTTAGACGCAAAATTTTAACCGAATTGGGTCACGAAATGTCCGTGTCGAATGGTGACATGCTCGTCGATAAAACGTCCTTTTGTAGAAAAATAAAGAGGACATCGGCGATAATTGATCGTAAATTATAGCAGCCTGTCACTGGCGCTCGCGCTATTTTTTATAGTCGCAAAGGCATGGTCCGACAAAGGGCTCTTTTGAGCAAAAAATGCAGGTCGCATGTGCATACTTGAAAGAAACATAATCTAGGATAAACATCTCTTTCTAGAAAAGTGAAGAGGACATTAACGTCACTATAATTGATCGTAAAATATATCAATGATCGCTTATGCAGGGCAAGACGCAGCATTTAGAAACATACCCCCCGACGAGCGCGCGCCTAAGGCCCCTCCCCCTTCCTCCCCGGACCCACGCTGTAGGCCGCCACCCTCCCCTTACCCCGCGGACCCCCGCTGTAGGCTGCCACCCTCCCCTTGCCCCGCGGACCTCCTCGCCCTAAGTGCACACGCCCCCTCCCTTGCCCCGCGGACCCCGCGCCCACCGGGCATGGAGTACCCCGCGCCGCCGAAACCCCTCGCCCCGCTCCCCCCCTCGCCTACAAGTTATCCAGAACCGGTGTATACACACTACTTAAACCCCTTATTAACTCATTAAAATCGTGCTAAGTGATGATCCCCCTAATAAATCAACACGCAGTGATTTTAAATTATATCACAATATATTTTATATACTTTTTATACAAGTAAATAACATTTTTTGTTTTTAATTAAAGGAATTTTATTTTATGAGATAAATTGACTTATCTCTTTTAGTTAACACTTACAATATTTAATATAAAATAAAAATTTTTTTAATTGACAAGAAATTAAAAAATAAAAATTTTGTAATTAAGAAATAAAAAAAATTGTAAATTTTTCATTAGCGAACTGAAAAAAAATAAAGTTTATGCTTTTATGCATTTTATGAAAAAACATTTAGAAAAAGTTAAAAAAAAGTTTAGAAAAAATGAAGAAATTTAAAGAGAAAGAGCGCAATTATGTTTTATCTTAGGTTGCTGCTGGTTGTCGAAGCTTGCGATATCCATCCCAGTCTTTGGCATTGGTCAGGCAAGATGATAAAGACTGATAAAACATTTTTTCTGTTATTATTCCGCCATCTGGATTTTTGTGGTAACGACATATTACATCTAAAATAGTCAAATGTAACTGATTATAAATAATATGTATTATATAAAAAATTTTATAATTTAAATTTATATTTTATATAATTTTAATTATAAATTTTATTATAAGAAATTTTAAGATTTAAAAAATTCGCTTACCGAATAGAGAGTTGTAGAAATAAGTGTTTTTCAGAACAAATTTATTATTTGACAGTTTTATTGCCGTACATTTCATGGCAAAATCACGATGTAGGAATTTTTTCACTACAGCGATAATAGACTGTTTTATATTTGATCCTATCAACTGTTCTAATACATCTTTCTGCAAAATAATTATATTTACAAATTAAAAGAAATTATAACGCAATAGCAAAGCATATACTTACGAAATCTTTCGCGAATTCATCATTTGTTTGTAACTCGGAATCAAATTTTTTAAATTCTTCAGTAGATTGAATTTTGACAAAGTTGTATTTTTCAACAAAGGCTGGAGTTGAAATTTGGTTATTTTTGACAAGCATTAAACGCTCAATACTGTTACGCAATGCTTGGATGTCATTCTTCATCAAATTTATTTCAATTGTCAACTTTTTCATGGCGACATAAAGAAATGTTAAAGCTGACGGAACAATCAAAATATTAATACAATTTAGCAACTTGAATAAAAGTAATCTAGATATTTCATATATAAGATGTTTATAAATTATTATAAGAATATTAATCACTTTTTTTTAATGAAGTTATATCTGTAGACATTTCCGAGAATTCTACATTCAGTTCGTCAGGAAGAACGTTAACGTCCTCAGAAGCTGTATTGAAATGATAAATGGTTAGAGAGTAGGAAAATACATGTATGTCATGAACCTTTTTCTGGTAAATTGACTTATGAATAATTCGTAAGATACACATTTAGGGGAAATATATTCAATCAGCATAACATCATCGGCTTTATTTTGCCATCTCATTATACCTTTCAATCTCTTCTCTATAATATACGTTACCGCATTTTTTTATAGAAATTTGTGTATTTGCCTCTTTTGTATCTCGATCATTTAGAAAATGTTATATTGATTTCCTCTTAGCCATTAAAGTACTATAATAATTATGTGATCTCTGTTGCAGATCAGCCTCAGTTGCTGAAGATAGCTTGAGCAAATTACTTTCTTCTTCTCAACACCTGGAACTAGTTAATTTGAGCAATATTATCCTTACTGATCGCATTTTTGAATTACTAACGCAGTGCAAAAGGTTGAAACAGTTATATTTTTGCTGTGTAAAACCTGATACACCCGATAAACATTTCGTTGTTTTCGAACAATGTCCAAAACTGCAAGAGTTTTATCTGATATTCTGTAATATTAACAATTCTTTAGTTAATCAATGGAAGAAAAGATATCCACATGTATCCGTTTATACATTCGACCTCTGATATATGAATAGTTTTG
Source organism: Harpagoxenus sublaevis (assembly GCA_030770355.1). Classification (NCBI taxonomy): domain Eukaryota; kingdom Metazoa; phylum Arthropoda; class Insecta; order Hymenoptera; family Formicidae; genus Harpagoxenus; species Harpagoxenus sublaevis. The sequence goes on along the minus strand of JASTWR010001682.1, from coordinate 18,848 downwards.
TTTATCATTTTGGGATATATAAATTAATAATTATCTGGTGAATTAGGTAGTAAAAGAAATTAATGCCTAATAAAAACAAAATATTCATATTTATTTATAGTTTTTGTTTTTTTCGAAAAATTTTCTTTTTTTTCATAATTTGACTTTTTTGGGCGATGGTCATTTTTTTGCTTGGAATAGTTGTTTGGTGAAATATTAATAACATATTGTTTCAACTCGAAGGACCAGAAACTCATCCGGAGTCTGAAGCCAGATTCGTTTCGAATGCAGTGCGGTGTAGGGAGGTTCGCGCTCCGTTTAAGTACGCGGTAGGATCGTGGAGTCGTAGGGCGTGCAATTTCAGTCAGCTTGAGTCCTTGTTATTTGTACTATAAGAATGTCTTTATTCTCCACGGTGTCACAAACATGGTCGCACGTGAACACCAGGCTGATATCACTTGTTTGTCGAATGATTGTGTTGAGCGAGAACATCGACTTCGTACAAAATGGCCGATAACGGCGCACGGCGCACAAGGCGCTTACAAGAATATCGCGGAATGTTCTTCACGCGGTGGAAATGTCCGAACGTGATACCTGACTCAAATATGGCCGATAACGGCGCACGGCGCACAGGGCGCTTACAGAGATAATGTCCTTTTCGCGGTCGAAATGTCGAACGCAGCATTTAGCACAAATATGGCCGAACGGCGCACGGTACACGAGGCGCTTATCGAAGTATCGCGGAATGGTTTTATGCAATGAAACTGCCGCACACGGCACCTTATACACGCAGCGAAATAATTGAGTTTCTATCGCGAGATATAACGGTCGATGCTATGCAGATCACTCACCACGTGTGAGATCGCACTTGAAAATTGAACTCTCGCGAGGGGTGACGGCCGGAGGGGCGCAGATCACTCGCAACCCGCGAGGTTGCATTTGCACTTTGAACTTTCGCGAGGGGTGACGGCTGAGCACAGCGCAGATCACTCGCAACCCGCGAAATTGCACTTGTCTCTCGCGAGGGATGACGGCCGAGCGCGGCGCGGATCATTCGCAACTCGCGAGAGAGAACACGATATTCTCGCGAGGGGTGACGGCCGAAGGCGGCGCAGATCACTCGCAACTCGCGAGATTGAATACGGCCGAACACGGCACTTAAGTTTGACAATGAGAGCACTTAGAATGTTTCTCGAAACGTATTGTCCGATGCAGGACGACGGATGAACTGAGTCGACGCGGTGAACCACGATGTCGTGCTATGATCGGGCGTTCTTTATGATGCGCGAGATGGTGAGCCTATGGCGGACATCTTGTCGCGACGCGAGCGGAAAATCTTGTCGCGGTACGAGCGCGGATCTCGTGTCGACGCGAGCGGATTGTCGCGGCACGAGCTGAGATCCTGTCGGCGCGAGCGGAGATCTTGTCGCGGAACGAGCGGAGATCTTGTCGCGAGGCTCACTCGGTTCGATACTCGAATTTGCTCGGAGCGAAAAGACACACGTGTGGTTCACCGGCCGGCTTCAGACGTACTCTACTGCGCGTATCCGGCGGCGCCGCGACGCGATTAGGAAGAACCCTGCCCATCGATCGAGATAGATACGCGGGTCGATGTGCGAATGCTTGCGCGATTTTGATTGGTCGTGGCGCGCCGATAAGAGCGGAATCGCGTGGGTTTCCTCACCCGTCGCGAAGGGCTCGCCGTACGCGTGAACTCGCCCAATCCGAAACATACCGCCCGCCTCGAAACGTTAGTTTCGAATTTGATTGCATTTTAATTCGAACCGCGCCCTGAGGGGTACGGATGCTCGCGGATTGTGGAGATTGTTCGCTGTAGCGAACGAGGATGCACGGGGCTGTGCCGCCCGCCATGGCATATAACTTTGAGCTATCTTACGCGAGTAAACCTAAATTTAAAGCAACTTAATTTTAACGCAAACGCAACTTAAATTTAACGCAACTAAATCTAACGCAAACGCAACTTAAATTTAACGCAACTAAATCTAACGCAACTGAATCGAACGCAATTATTGACACGGCATAAGTGCCACGCGACTAGAATAATGGAACCTTAAAACTAAGCGAAACTTTATTACTGCGGAATCTTAGAACTAAAAGGAACGTTATAACTACGCGGAAATTTACAACTCTTATAATTAGCGTGACTCAGATCGAGGTTGAGTGACACGATCCGTTGTCGACTCAATCTCGATGGGAAGCAAACACAGCTTGGTAATGGGACGCTTATACTCGCTTTAACTGATACGACGCGGACAAGTCCGTCAGAGCCCGCGTGACAGTGAGTAACTCTACCGAGATTCCATTTACATGGAGGGAGCAGCTGATTTTTGATTAACACAATGGAACCGGGCTGAATCGACGGTTGCTCGGAACGCCACTTCGTTCGCTGTTGCAGCGTGTTAATGTAGTCTGTTTGCCAGACCTTCCAGAAAAGCTCCGTAATGCGTTGCACTACCTGCCATCTTGAGAGTCGATTTTCATTGATATGTAGAACGGAGGGCTCGGGACTGGTCGTGAGCGCTGACCCGATTAGAAAATGGCCGGGTGTAAGTACGTTATACTCGTCAAGCGAATCAGTCAAAGGCGCGAGAGGCCGCGAATTGAGGCATGCTTCGATACGACACAACAGCGTCGTAAACTCTTCGAATGTCAGCGTGTGGGGCCCGAGTACGCGTCGTAAGTGATGCTTTACGCTTTTCACTCCGGCCTCCCAAAGGCCGCCGAAATGCGGAGCGTGAGGTGGAATGAATTTCCAGGAAACGCGATCAGATGCTATCTTATTGAGGAAGTCCGTTTCGCGTACGGCAGTCAAATATGCTCGCGTCAATTCTTTATCGGCGCCCGCGAACGTCGTGCCGTTGTCTGAATAGACGATTTCGGGAAGGCCCCGTCGAGCACAGAATCGAGTGTATGCGATTAAAAACGCGGGAGTGGAATAGTCGCTTACGAGTTCGAGATGTATCGCTCGAGAGGCTAGACAAACAAACACTGCGATAAACGCTTTACGTGACGTGATCCCGCGTCCGGCAGAAGCACGAATGGCGACCGGGCCCGCGTAATCCACCCCGCAGTGGAGAAACGCTCGCGTTGGAACCGAGACCCGCTCAGCGGGCAACTGACCCATGAGCTGCGACGGCGTATTTGCTCTTTGCCTCGCACAGACGACGCACCGATAAATAATTGACTTTACTACATTTCTGGATCGTAGAATCCAGAATTCTCGTCGTAGGTTGGTTAATGTGAGCTGCGTGCCGGCATGCAGCGAGATCAAATGCGTGTAACGTACAATTAATGTAACAACTGGGTGAGCAGCCAGAAGTATAGGATGTTTAGAATGCAATGGCAGCGAAGAGTGTTCGAGCCGCCCGCCGACGCGAATTAACTCGTCTGAATCGAGATACGGATTTAGGGATAAGATCGAGCTGTTAGAATGAAGCGTCTCTCCTTTTCGGAGTAAGTTTAATTCGGTGGGAAAGACTTCTGCTTGAACGGTTTTGAGCCAGAAGTCGCGTGCCTTTCGGAATTCGTCGGCTGTGATTGCGCGTGAGCATGGAATATCGTTGCTGCGCGCATGAATTTTTTGCCTGCATTGTGTGATAAATCGCCGGAGGTAGGCTGTTACGCGCACGAGCTTCGGCCACCAGGAGTAGCGCGACGCGAGAGACGACAACTCAGAGGACGAAGTTAAGAGCGTCACGGGTGATCTGGCCTCGAGCTGATCTTCGTCGGCTGGAGGAGCCTCGCTGTTTGGCCACTCTGAGGGAGCGAGCGACAGCCAAGATGGACCGTTCTACCACAGACCGTGCGAGTGCAGCTCGGTGCCGAGCAGACCTATAGAGGCGCAATCCGCAGGATTTTCGCGTGTAGGGACGTAAAGCCACCGGGCGTCCGGCGCTCGCCTTTGTATATCGGCAACCCTGTGCGCGACGAATGTTTTCCACTGAGACGGGTGCTGGTTGAGCCACGCGAGGGTAACGGTTGAATCAGTCCAGCACTGAGACGGAACGTCGCTCAGCTTGAGAGAGTCGCGCACGAACTCGACAAGGCGGGCCAACAATAGTGCCACGGATAACTCCAAGCGGGGTACCGTGAGTGGTTTTATCGGCGCGACTTTCGATTTCCCGGTCAACAGCGTGATTGTAATCTTTCCAGACGCGGTGGTAACGCGCAAATAGACGACTGCGGCGTAAGCGACGGTAGACGCGTCGGAAAATCCGTGTATTTCCATGTGCGCGGTGTCGGAATCGCGAGCCCGTCCAGCGCGCGATCGAAAAGGCTTGAAGATGAGGGAGCGCGTTGTAAATTATCTCCCAACGTCTTAAGGCATGCTCGGGGAGCGTTTCGTCCCAATCCAACTTCGTTCGCCACAATTGTTGGAGGAACACCTTTGCAGCAAGAATTACCGGCGTGACCCAGCCGAGGGGGTCGAACAGTTTCGCGATTGTCGACAAAATGGCGCGCTTGGTACTTGGGACCGCGCTGGGCAATGTCACATTGAATTGAAAGGTGTCGTGAGCAGGATTCCACGTAATTCCCAGTATCGTTAGGCAATCGTCGGCCGTTAAAACTTTATTGCAAGCCAGACCGTGACCTTCCGAGTGAATATGTGAGAAAAGCTCCGACTTGTTGCCTGCCCACTTTCTCAACTCGAAACCGCCCCTCCGTAAAAGCTCACACACCTGATTACGAATCTGACGCAGTCAAGACACATCGTCAGCTCCGAACAAGACATCATCGACGTAGATGTTATCCGTCAATACAGGGACCGCGAGAGGAAATGATTTCCCTTCGTCGATGACGAGTTGATCTTTAACGCGGAGCGCTTGATAGGGCGCTGACGCGGTACCGTATGTGACCGTGAGTAACTGATACTCTCGCGTCTTCAAATCTTTATCGATCCATAAGATTCGTTGATAATTTCGATCGCGAGAGTCGACCCAGATCTGACGGTACATTTTCGCCACGTCCGCCGTATAAACGTACTTGTGTTGCCGCCATCGCGACAAAACTGACGACAAGTTGGTTTGAAGTTTCCGATCGGTGAGTAGGTGAGTGTTTAGAGAGGTGCCGTTAGTCGTATGACTCGAAGCGTCGAAGACGACTCTCAATCGCGTGGTGGAGCTCGTTTCTCGAATTACCGGGTGATGCGGTATATAAACGACTTGCGACTGCGAGACGTCTGCGGGGGGCACTTCCTTCATGTGTCCGAGTCTCTCGTATTCCGCGAGAAAGTCGAAATGCGTTTTATTTCTGGTTGAGTCTCGAGCCGACGAATCAACGACCTGAGTCGTCTTTCTGCGATATCACGAGATTGCCCGATATTAATCGGTGGACCATCTCGAAAGGGGAGTCGCACCGTATAGCGCCCGTCAACGGTGCGCGAATGCGTCGCCTGAAAGTGCTCCTCGCATCGTCTGTCGTCTGGAGGTAAATACGACCGGGAGGGAATCTCCTCGACCTCCCAGAATTTTTGCACTTCTTCGTCGAGCGTGCAAGGGAGAGCAACGACGGAATGTAGGCTACATGAGGAATGCTGAGGCATGGAGGTGGCTCCCGAGAGCACCCATCCGAAATGCGTCTGAATCGCGCCTGGCTGACCGGCGGGTCCATGTTTCGCGTTAACCAGAATTTTGTCGTAGAGATCCGACCCGATAATAAGCTCGATTGGAGACGAGCCCGTTGGATCGTCATCGGCGAGTTTTAAATTCGAGAGATGCTTCCACTCAACGGTAGACGGAGCGTTTCTGAGAGCGTATCTGGTCAATGACTTTAATATGTACGCGACTGTAGTAAACGTTGGATCCATACTATCGCGTGGGGAGATGTGAATTAACGCTGCTGATCGAGACATGCCCGTGTCAGCGCAGTTGAGCCCTGACGTCGACGTGTGAGCTCGTATACGCTCCAAGCGTAACGTTTGAGCTGTTCTTTCGGTAATGAAGGTTAGCTCCGACCCACCATCCAGCAAGGCTCTGACCTTCATCGCGCGCCCAGACGGAGAGCGCACGGTGACTTTCGCGGTGGAAAGTAACACCGGAACCGGTGCTGCGGCGGTTGAGACTGACGATAACGCAGCAACGCTCGAAACCTCGGTGGTTTCTTGCTGCATCTCAGTAGCAACGGTAGCTACGTTAGCTGGTGACGTTGTCGTCGCATCGACGTGGATCATTGTGTGATGCTTCTGCTGGCATTTTTGGCATGAATATCGACTTTGACATGCGTTGACTGAGTGCCCGACACTCAAGCAATTAAAACAGCGTTGCGATTGCTTTATAAACTCCCGTCGTTGAAGCGGAGTTTTTGATGAAAACTGAGGGCATCTAAATATAGCGTGCGGTTGATCACACAATGAGCACGGCGAGGTCGTAACTGTATATGCAGTAGCGCTCGCGACTTTCGAGCCGCGATTAAACTTGTTCGGATTATGCGGATGAAGCTCTTCGAGGGCGAGAGCGCGGGAGGACAAGAAACGGTCGAGATCCGCATATGCCGGTGGTCTATCACTTTCACCGATTTTCAGCTTCCACGCTCGACGCGTAGCGGGATCGAGTTCTTGCGTGACAAAGTAAACTAACATATCGTTCATGATATCCTCGGCAGTTCTGTCAAGATTCATCAATGCTGAGACCGATTGCTCCGCCTTGTCGCGCAACGCATGGAGTTCGGAAGCTGACTCGCGACTTATGATCGGGAGATTGTACAACGCGGATATGTGAACTTCGACTAAACGTCTTCTATTTTCATATCGAGCCTTTAAAGCTCGCCAAGCGAGGGCGAAATTATCTGCGGTAATTTTAATATGCGCGATGACTTGACTCGCGTCTCCGGTTAGGCTCGCGACAAGAAAATGCATGCGAGTAAATTCGGATAAATCTCGATTATCTATTATTAAAGCCTGAAAACGATCGCGAAAGGTTTCCCATTCGTCGGGCTTACCGGAGAACGGCGGTAATTTAATCGGGGGGAGGTGGCGTAGCGAGAACGATGACGTTTCGGGGTGCGCGAGGGTCGAGTTCATCGTTCTGCTTGGACTCACGAATGGCTCCAACTCCTCCAGACAGTCGGCCATGTAGTCGAGCGCTTCTTGGTAGAGGCAGTCATGCTCGTTGAGTTGTTGTTCTCGAAAGTAGGCGAAGGTGTTTCTCTGCTCTGCGGGGCACAACTGGAGAAGCACGGCGTTACACTCGAGACACTGCGCCCAGATCTCCTTTAGCGATGCCATGCGTGCCCTTATCGACGCGGGTGTGTACTTCGCCTTGCCCGTCTTTTTAAAGTTGATGAGCGCACGAGACACAGCGTAGAAATTTGTCTGTTGTTTAGCGAGCGCGGCGTCCATCGTGATAGGACGATAGCGGACACACCGCGGCACTTCACTTATTGTCACAGCTGTTCGAGCTCGATGCTCTTTGTCAGCGGAGATCTAAATCGTATGCAGCTAATTGTCACTGCACTTGTATTCCCGTTGATCCATTACGATCCCCCATCCGGCTCGAAGGACCAAAATGTTTCAACTCGAAGGACCAGAAACTCATCCGGAGTCTGAAGCCAGATTCGTTTCGAATGCGGTGCGGTGTAGGGAGGTTCGCGCTCCGTTTAGGTACGCGGTAGGATCGTGGAGTCGTAGGGCGTGCAATTTCAGTAAGCTTGAGTCCTTGTTATTTGTACTATAAGAATGTCTTTATTCTCCACGGTGTCACAAACATGGTCGCACGTGAACACCAGGCTGATATCACTTGTTTGTCGAATGATTGTGTCAAGCGAGAACATCGACTTCGTACAAAATGGCCGATAACGGCGCACGGCGCACAGGGCGCTTACAGAGATAATGTCCTTTTCGCGGTCGAAATGTCGAACGCAGCATTTAGCACAAATATGGCCGAACGGCGCACGGCACACGAGGCGCTTATCGAAGTATCGCGGAATGGTTTTATGCAATGAAACTGCCGCACACGGCACCTTATACACGCAGCGAAATAATTGAGTTTCTATCGCGAGATATAACGGTCGATGCTATGCAGATCACTCACCACGTGTGAGATCGCACTTGAAAATTGAACTCTCGCAAGGGGTGACGGCCGGAGGGGCGCAGATCACTCGCAACCCGCGAGGTTGCATTTGCACTTTGAACTTTCGCGAGGGGTGACGGCTGAGCACAGCGCAGATCACTCGCAACCCGCGAAATTGCACTTGTCTCTCGCGAGGGGTGACGGCCGAGCGCGGCGCGGATCATTCGCAACTCGCGAGAGAGAACACGATATTCTCGCGAGGGGTGACGGCCGAAGGCGGCGCAGATCACTCGCAACTCGCGAGATTGAATACGGCCGAACACGGCCCTTAAGTTTGACAATGAGAGCACTTAGAATGTTTCTCGAAACGTATTGTCCGATGCAGGACGACGGATGAACTGAGTCGACGCGGTGAACCACGATGTCGTGCTATGATCGGGCGTTCTTTATGATGCGCGAGATGGTAGAGCCTATGGCGGACATCTTGTCGCGACGCGAGCGGAAAATCTTGTCGCGGTACGAGCGCATATCTCGTGTCGACGCGAGCGGATTGTCGCGGCACGAGCTGAGATCCTGTCGGCGCGAGCGGAGATCTTGTCGCGAAACGAGCGGAGATCTTGTCGCGAGACTCACTCGGTTCGATACTCGAATTTGCTCGGAGCGAAAAGACACACGTGTGGTTCACCGGCCGGCTTCAGACGTACTCTACTGCGCGTATCCGGCGGCGCCGCGACGCGATGAGGAAGAACCCTGCCCATCGATCGAGATAGATACGCGGGTCGATGTGCGAATGCTTGCGCGATTTTGTTTGGTCGTGGCGCGCCGATAAGAGCGGAATCGCGTGGGTTTCCTCACCCGTCGCGAAGGGCTTGCCGTACGCGTGAACTCGCCCAATCCGAAACACATATTATTAGCAAATTTATGGTGTTTTTTCCGCAACCTCGTACTTCTTACAAGAATTTGTTTAGAAAAAGTTCTCTTGTAATACTTTTCTAGCCATAGTTTTTTTAAACAGCTTATTGTAAAGTTTTGTAAAAATTTATATTTGTATTTTTCTGAAACTGAATAACTCATCAAAGTTATTATATGATTATAAATAAAATATTTAAAATGTCTGTTGGAATTGAGAAAGGCCTTCTTGTTGCAAGTAACCAATTCATCATCAATAGCATCATATCCTTATTTTAGCAAAGAATACTTGGTTTTGCACTGCTGACATTGTTCTTTTGAGCAACTTTATGTGCAGCAATATCTGTAAATAAAATATTAAATTAAAATGGGTGGCAATGGGGATATAATTGCGTTGTAAAAATTTGCATATATACTACAGGTAGAATTAAAAGAAAGACAGTCTTTTTAGATTTATAAAAGACCTTCAAAGGTAAAATTTACTAATATTATTATTATATATAGTAAAATTAACCCGCCGAGGCCACACCTCTTTTTTTAATACGTCCCGGCCACAACTGGGTGATCGCCACCCAGACGGATTCTGTTGCGTGAGCGGTAACCGACGTTACAGCACCGGATATACGGATTGAAAGAGTAGCGTAGCAGACGGGTACATGGCGAGTTACCGGCAGGGACCCCAAGCTACCGTACTAAGCGCGGAGATACTATTTTAACGCCATCTACCAAAGCGGGGGGAACTTCTATAACATATATATATATATATACACGTATAAATCTCATATCGATGAGCAGCTCTACACAGATCAAGGTGTATAAGTGTGACTGCGGAAAGTGCGACGCTCAATAATGCTCAATAACAAGTCTTTTATATTAGTTTGTTTACTTTGTTTATTAGTTTGGTTGCAAGGTCAGTTTATAATTTCAGTTTTTAGTTTATAATACTGTCTTATATATAGGATGCTTATGTATTTAAACATATTATTTATTAAAAACACAGTTTTTTTTTTAAGAAAGCATGTCACATAAAAAGTGCGAAGTAAAAGGGTGCATCTTTATTTTGGAAAAAAAATTTCATTTTTCAAAATCTACCGAACGAAGCACAAAGTGGATAAGTGCATCTGGTAACACCGATTTGTTGCAATTGAGTTTTAAAAAACTCATAGAAAGGGTTTTATGTGATGCTCACTTCGAGAATTGTTTTAAATTGTGCAAGGGTCTTAGTAAGACAGCTATACCAACTCTAAATTTACGTATGTATATTTAAATTATTCATATAAAACATATATATGTATATAAAAGTTTATATTGGCATATATATATATACTTATGAAAAATATCTTTTTATTATATTTAGATACTATCGAAGCTTTACACTGTAACGACATTGTACAGAAAGATATAGATTTGTCAAATGTATCAACACATGATATAAGAAAATCATCAGGTATGATTATAGAATTGATAAATAGAAGGTCAAATAATTTAAACCTGTATTTTATAACTCAAGATATTGTTACCGTTACAGACGTTTTTGATTTTTTAGAATCTGATGCTACTCAAATTGCACAGAACAAAAGTGAAGCATCTATCGAGTATGCATCAAGTAATATAGTCGATTTTGTACAACCAGAGTACTTGACATCATCAGTAGGTGTGCAGCCGATAGTTTCAAGTGACGGGAGCTCCGCCCGGGGGGTTGGGACGGGCCGCAGCGAGTTGTGGGCATAGTCGTGATGGGTGGGCGAGAGGCAGGTGGGCGACGAGGGGAAAATTTCATTCTCCTTACCGCAGCGGACCTCCCCGCGCCCAGGGGCGGATCGTCGACATCATCCCCCTGGGCTCGGTCAGGGGCGGCGCGGTGAGATTTTTTTTTTCCCCGGGCGAGAGTCGCGGGGCGGCAAGGTCGCCACCGTTTCTCCCCGCGTGACTCTCGGAGACGGGGGCGCGCGCGGACGCCGGGGGTGCGCGAGGACGACGGATGCGGTCGGGGCGATAGCGGGGCGTTCTAGAGTCGGGTTTTATCGGGGCGATAACGGCGCAGCCCTGAAGTCCGAAGGTGCACTCTCGTTTTATCGGGCGATAATCGGCGGAGAGGACTCTTCGTTTTATCGGGCGATAACCGGCGGAGAGGACTCTTCGTTTTATAGAACAGATTTCCCGCGGTTCAGCGATTGTCGGCGGAGAGGACTCCTCTTCCATCGGACCGCTCGATCCTATATAAAACGCGGGGTAGCGCGAGAGACGTCTATCGAGACTCGGTCGAGAGCGCAAGAAACGTCGACATGAACGTCGCGGAGAGTCAGCAGAAGGACGCGGAGATAATGGCGATCCTGGACGATTCGCTCTTGGGCGCGCGGACGGAGGTCGAATCGCCGACCTTCGCCCTGGTCGACCTGCTGAACGAGATATGGAGACCCGAGCGCTCGGCGACGCGAAACCTGAGAGATTTTCTCGCGAGCGTGTCGAGATACCTGGCGAATCAGAGGGACACCGGTGCGCGCCGCGCGCGCGAGGGCGAGGAGATAAGAAGCGCGATCACGGGGCTCTACGGATTGTGGCTGAAGGAAGGTCCGGTGAGTCCGACCTGTTCCGTGGACGATATGTATCGTTTCGTTCGCGCCCAATTTCCGTCTGTGTACTCGTCGCTGGTGAAGGGCCTGATGACGCACGATACGTTCTACGAGTGGATCAGCGAACACGAGAGTCACGTCAACGGTGCGTCGACCGTCAAGGCGGCGGACGCTTCCGCGTCGCGCGCGGTCTCCACGGATCCGCCCGTGGACGCTCTCGCGTCGCGCGCGGTCTCGACGGATCACGCGTATGGCGCGAACGAGTCGCGCGAGGACGAGGAGAACGGCGGCGGCGGCGGGTTCGACGCGCTGTTCGATCTGTCGGATCGCGTACCGCAGTACGTCTCGAGCATGAAGGACCGAAGACTCTTCACCATCAGGTCGCCGGGGGAGGTCGGGTCTCAGCTAGTTCGCATGGACGTCTTCGACGTCAAGGACATCGTCAGCAGAGACAAGCGCGAATGGTGGAGATACGCGAAGGTGAGAGCTCAGTTTCTCACCTCTCTCTCGCGCGCGGATCGCAAGCGGCAGTTGATGCTGCAGATGATGGATCTCGTGGCGGACGATCTGAAGAAGGTTCCGGGGGTCCAGAGGGAGACGAAGAATCTCACCTACGAGAGCGGGCGAGGCAACTTTTGAGATGTATCTCGTGGGAGAAATATACGCCTGTTCGAGTAATTTTCGTTTTCTCATTTTCCCGTCTCCTTCCTACCTTGTTTTAGATATAGGGGAAAAAATGAAAGCTAGACAATAACGTTTGTTTTTTTTCTTTATTGTTTCTTACTACTGCTACATCGTTACGATTTTTCTCTACCGAAGCACAGAGCGGCCAACTCGCAGTCGACGATATCGCCGCGGTCGAAGGTCTCGCTCTCGCGTACCGCCCTCGAGACGTTCGCAGGATCCGCCACGGTGGCCGCGATGGCGAGGAAGCGCGACAGCCTCGAGTCGATTCTGCCGGTCATCGAGGACAGAGTGACGATGACGCGGTTGACGCACAGCTCCAGATCGAACAGGAACAGCACCGTGCTCATCGACGCGACAAGACGCGTCGTCGACGTGTCTATGCGCAGGATAGGTTGATTGTGTATCCTCCCGAATCTCAGCGTCAGGTTTCAGTCAGCTAGGCACATCGGGGGCGGCGGAGCGTGGTTCTCGCCGCTGTACAGGTGGGACAGCACGACGCGCTTCTGATCGAGAAACTCCCTCCACGTCTCGGGCGAGAGCGATATCTCCTTGCCGTGGCAATCCCCTATGACGATGGTCACGTAGCAGGGGAGCACGACGGCGACACCGACTTCGACGAACTTGTACCCCGTTCTCGTCAACTCGTATCTCCTTCCCAGAATCCGCTGCGGACGCTCCGCGTCGCGCCTCGAGACTTTGCGTCTGTGAAACGACGAGAATCGTGACAACGATGAAATAATCGCGACGATGAAATCGCGCGTCGACTCACATCTTTTTCCGCTCGTCGCCGTTGCTTTGGCTCGGTTCCGCCGATCGCTTGTCGAGTCCTCTCTTTCTCGCTCCACCGGCGACGTTATCGCGGTCTCCGTCCGAGTAGCGCGCCTCGAAGTGCGTGTTCCTCCCCCTCCTCCGACAGATTATCGCCGCTCGCGAGCGCGTCGATTCTGACGAATCGATTCAAGATATCCCGCAACTGCTGCAGCAGTCCGTCTCTCGGGCAAGCGACGCCAAGGATCCCCTGGTCGAATCTACCGGCCGCCGTCACGGTCCTCGCGAAGTCGTTGAATCTGTAGAACTGTTTCCTTCCGACGAAATACAGATTACCGTCCGTGTACCGAAACGCCAACGTTACACCGGAGGGTATCCCCGGAAATATCTTCTCGATCGTGTAAAATTTTACGATTCTCATCGAGCAATCGTCCATCTCGCTCACGATCTGATCGTTGTACATCACGAAGGTCCGCCCTTTGTTCGTGCTCACCACGGCGTTGATCCTCGCGTCCGCGGGAATTCCGAGCTCGGCGTAGGATTTCGGCCAGGTCGGCACCAGCGCCAGACGCGGATTATAGGTGACCATGTAGACTCTCCTGTCCGCGAACAGCACGAGATCGCCCGAGGGTGTCTCGTAAGCGGCCGTCAGACGCGTGAAGTTCTCGGGGAGAAAATTCATGTAGTCCGTCAGCATCATCGGCCTCTTGTAGTTTTTTCCGTCGAGATCGATCGACCATAGGCGTCGTTCGTGCGCGACGTACAATCGGCCGTTCGACACCAGCACGACGTCCGGGCGCCGCAGGGAGCACAGATCCGTCTCGACGTCCACCGTCGTGGTCTTCGTCGTTGTCGTCGTCGGTGGTGGCGCGGTCGTCGTCGGCGCGGTCGTAGTCGTTCTCGGAAATTTGGCGCTTTTCTTAGCGCCGTATAGATGCTGAATAGAAAGAACGTCCTCTAGACCAAGTTTAACGGGGAACGACTTATCGGGCGCGAACGCGTACATCACCGCGTCCGGGTTGGTCGTGTGCATCAGACCTAGAGCGTGACCGATCTCGTGCGTCAGAGTTTGAAGCAGATGCTGCGTTCCCGCGGGATTGTCGGTCAGGTATATGTGCCACGGTTCCGCTCTGTCGACGTGCACCTCCGAGACGAAGTCGACATCTCCGGTCGGGTAGAACGCGTGAGCCAGTACCCCGCCGCGATCGTCCAGATCCGCCGAGCACATTCCGTCCAATCGAGAGCCCGCGTACGTGTGAAGACCCTCGCGAAACGATATAAGAATGTCGGGGTTCTGCGAATCGCGCTCGAAGGTCAGCGACGAATTCGCCGTCCACAGATCGAATGCGGCTTTAGCCGTCTTCAGCAACTGCGCAGTGGCCAGGTGGAAGTTCCACCTGAGATGCGTCTTCGGCCATTTGCGCGTGAGCGGGGCGTACGTGCGCTCCGACATGTCCTCGACGCCGCATCGCGGTTTACGCATCAGATTTAGCGTCTCCTCGTTCAATTCGCCGTTGCCCTGTAATCGGTAGTATTTCTGGAACAGCTCGACGGCCTGCCGGAGATCTCGGTCGGTGTTCCCGGACGAAGACCTCTGTAGATCGTTGTCCAGATACCCATAATTCTGCAGATATCGGGTCGCCGTCTCGCTCTCGTTGGACTCGCGGTTCGCCGCGACGACGACGGCGATCGCGCACAGAGCGACGCGCGCGAGCGACATCGCTGAGAGGGGGTGAAAACGAGAAGCGACGCGCGTCACGGCCGGAGCGCGATTGACGGAGGTACAGGTGTCGAGGAGCGTCGTGACGCGGGGTAGGGGAATATTTTTAGGGCGAGAATCGCTAGACGCGCGAGACAGGGCGTTGTCGCGTGGGACGAGGAAAGTCGTTTTTCGCGTTTCAGGAAGATTGACATCCGGGAGATGAGCCTATCTCGCGGTCAGGAAATCGGCGTCCGGGGAATGAGCGTATTTTTTTCGCGATTGACGTCAGGGGATGACTCCGTTTTTCGCGGTCAGGAAATCGACGTCCGGGGGATGACTCTGTCCACGACTGGCGTTTTCCGTTCAAGATAAGCGATTCTTCCAACAAAGAAAAAAAAGGAGTAGGGGTATTGCGTTTTTCCCGTTTTCGAGATAAGCGATTCTTCCAACAAAGAAAAAAGGGAGTGGGGGTATAGCGTTTTTCCCGTTTCGAAGGAAAGAAACGTCCGGAGACGAGATCTATTTTCGCGCTTTTACCGCAGATATCGTCATTCGCGCGGTATACAGGGTGTTACTAAAAGACCGCCCACTAACTACATAGCGGTATTCCTTGTCAAAAACTGAGTCGAAAAGTCCTGAACCACTTTTCTCCATAATGCTTAACAAAGCCGTAATCATTGAGTAAAGTTAGTCCAACCAGCGTCGTTCTTTAGCCGGGCGAACGTCGGTGAGCCGCGCGCCTGATATTGTGCGTGAGCGCTCCGCCGCGCAGCGCGCGGCGGCACGGCGGCACGACGGCACGGCCGCGGCCAGCCGCTGCGACCGCTGCGGCCGCGCTATGCCTTCGTGCGGGTCGCGTGCAATATTCTTACGCATTGTAATAATAGAAATAATTTTTTCTTGCACTAAAAATTACTTTTTACTTTTGTCAGAAATACCTCCTTGCAGAAAATTTTGATAACGGATAAAACTTTCGCCAAGACATAACTATTATTACCATATAAAAATTTAAACAAATAAAAAAATTATACTGTGTATTTTACAATACAAAATTTTACAATACAAAAATTATTTTCTAAACAGTCCGTTTCGTTAAATATCTTTGCGTTCTCTTAATTTAAATTATAACACACAGCACTTATAGAATCTTTTTATGAGGTTTGCCCAATTACTCAGAAGTAATAAATTTTTTAAGGGGACTTTACTGTAACAATTAGATATTTAAATAATCTCGTACTTAAAAGGAAATACATTAAAAATATTAAAATAAAAGTCGTTGTTAGTCGACCTGACTGGCCAAAAATCCAATATATTTAATTCACGACGTTTCGACCGCAATTCGGTCCTTTTCCAGTGAGAATTACAAAATTAACGCATCTGCAAACAATCCAAAACGTCGCTGACATTGTGCCCTAACTACGTCATACGAACGTAAAGCTAAAAATTAAAAGTCGACATATCGAAAGTGAGAGAGTCAAAAAGATAAGTCATAAAAAAGTTAATAATAAGTCAAAGTTAAAAATACAAATAAAATAAATACAATTAAAAAGAACTTACAAATTAAGAGCGTCAAGAAAAAATATAAAAGAGGTGTAACTGTGAAAAGAAAAACGTCGCAAGCCATATCAGAGAACACATCCCAACGGTATAACAGTCAAAGTCAAACTGAGAATAAAAGCCCAAAGACAATAAGTGTTCCCAAATAAAAACGAACAGAACGAAAAGGAAAAAGTGCAAACTAAGTGGCGCTAATAACACGTTCATAAGTCCCAGGTAGATTTTCAGTGTCTTTTTGAAGATTGATTGTGCAATCATATTTTTTGATAAAAAACATTTCGGAGATTTCTCTTTTCTTAAGATGCCTCTCTTTATATAAAATCTTAGGTTGATGCCAATTAAAATTATGATTGTAAGTGAGACGGTGCTTACTGACAACAGAATGATTGTCAACATTCTTATTAATATCACGAGAATGTTCCTTAATGCGTGTCTCTAAGTGCCTCTTAGTCTGTCCAATATATGTGGCATTACAATTAGCACAATCAATCTTATAAACCAACTCAGTCTGTTTAAGATCTTGAAGCTTATCTTTTCCTTTTTTAATAACACAATCTAATTTCTTCGGAATAGTGAGAAGTACTCTAAATTTAGCGTCACGCATTGTACGGCCAACATCACCGCTAAGACCTTTGACATACGGTATAGTAATAAATTTTAAAGGATCTTGGGTTGCATTGTCACAGTTAGAGTCATTACTATTATTATTTCTATTCTGTAATTCGTGAAGTCGGGCATTAATGTACTTATTAACAACTTTCGTTGGATAACAATTGTTAGAAAGGATCTTTTTTATTTCTATAATATTAGAATTGTGAAAACGAGCATCAGACAAAAGAATAGCTCGATCAACAAGATTACGTATAATGTTAATTTTATATTTAAGAGGGTGGTTCGAATAATAATTTATATATCTACCTGAGAAAGTAGGTTTCCGATACCAATTTGTGAGTAAAACGTTACCCTCTCGAATCACTGTAGTGTCAAGAAAACTTAAAGAACCATTATTCTCCAGTTCGTAAGTAAATTTTAATCTAGAGTGGTAACCATTAAAAACATCCAACAACTCATCAATCCCCGACCTAGGAACTATCACAAAAATATCATCTACATATCTTTTAAAAAAGGAAATATGAAAACTGAGTAACCGTAAACAATGTGTCTCCAAATCATCCATAACGATGTCAGCTAAAATAGGAGAAAGAGGAGAACCCATCGGACTGCCGAAGATTTGTTCATATACCTGACCATTAAACGTAAAACTGGTAGAACTAAGAATTAAATCAACTGCAAGCAAGAATTGAGGAAGGCTGAGACCAGTTTTTGTGGAGATGTAATTCCACCTCTTTTCAATAGCTCTAAGTACAAGATCTTTAGGAATATTTGTGAAAAGAGAGGTGACATCCAAAGATATCAAAACATCATTTTCCCCAATTCTTACGT
Source organism: Harpagoxenus sublaevis (assembly GCA_030770355.1). NCBI lineage: Eukaryota > Metazoa > Arthropoda > Insecta > Hymenoptera > Formicidae > Harpagoxenus > Harpagoxenus sublaevis. Next base: position 1,203 of record JASTWR010001682.1, on the reverse strand, counting down.
CTTTAATTAGTTCTACGAAAGACCAACCATCTTTAATATAAGACTCAGGTTTAGGAACAGATTTTTCCAAGATTTTATGCAAAAGATTGGCCATATTGTATAAAGGACTCCCCAAAGTAGAAACAATAATCCGTAGTGGTGAGCCAACTTTATGAATCTTCGGAAGTCCGTAACAACGTGGGAGGTTCCCATTAGTACAATTAAGTTGGTTAAAAACGTGCTCACTAATGATATTCATGTTAAACCAAGACTTGGCCAGATCTTTAATTTTGGATGTTATTTTTCCTATAGGGTCCTTTTTAAGTTTCTTATACGTAGAACCATCATTAGGTAAGTTAGTCATCTTATTCACATATGTAATTCTATCCATAATAACAGTAACCTGGCCCTTATCAGCCTTGGTAACAAAAACATCAGTATTATTCCGAAGAAATCTTTTGCAAAATTTAAATTCCTGCAAAATAATCCTGTCAATACAGTTGGTGTGTTTATCCTTTCGCAGGAACTTAAATAAAGAATTAGAGACACGGCTACGCGCTTCCTCAACAATATCTTCAGACATTTGAAAGATATTAAATTCAAAGTTTTTAATAACGTCAACAACAGAATTCACACGGTCTTTTTTGTCATGCATGTCGATAGGAAGAGCGAACCTGTCACCGAGACTAAGGAACTTTAAAACTCTATCAGGAATTTGTTTATTACTATTATTAACAATCCATTTTTATAGTCAAAAGTGAGCACAGAATTATAGAAAGGATTCTGCGCAGCCATCACAGAATTAAACTTATTAATTAATTTAAACTTTGTTGTGTGGTCATGAGTACGAAAGTAGTTAGTATTAAAACTAAAAAAGTTATTAACCAAAAAGTCCGGTAAGATCTCAAAGAGTGTGTTCTCAATTTTAGTAATTTTAGAACGTAAAAAACAAAGATTACAATTAGAATCATTAATTTCAAAATTGAGAAACTTCCGTTGTATGCGTTTTTTAAAAAGATTGAATTCATGTTTCACTCTATTGCTATGCAGTTCGATATTAAAACGTAGTTGGTGTAAGTGTGGGGGTAGGACGTCTGATCTTCTACATCGGAGCAGAAATTTCAATTGCTGGTTAGCTGAGATAATCTTGAGTTGAATGTTGATCCAAGATTTCAATAATAACGTGGTCTTATATCCAAACTGTCTAGTGACAGTATTAAAAAA
>JASTWR010001681.1:0-36508 GCA_030770355.1 Harpagoxenus sublaevis | reverse complement strand
AATACCATTATAATTATTATAATATATAACAATATTATTTATTAAAGTAATTTATAATACTTCTATTTATATTATTTGTACTATTATTCTGCTTATATTACTTATAATTTTATTATTTATATCTATATCTCTCTTATACTAACATTAAACTAATATTGTATTATTATACTTGCACTGTAATGTTACGGTTTGAGGTTAAAGCATACCACGGTTTTCGTCCACGTACGCTGCCATATTGAACTGCACCGTTGTACTACCTCCAGACCTAGGGCAGGCAGTACAGTGAACTGTTGCACCGAGTACCGTTGCACTGCTAAAAAGAACAGCAGCATATGACGTCACTTCTGCTAAAAAGAACGCTTTAGTGTACACTTATTGAGCTAGTGCAGCCAGTTCAGCTAAAAAGAACAAACCTAAATTGTCCTCGTTTTCGTCCTCGTCCGGGTTCACGTTACCGCGCGGGGGCAAGTCCTCGTCGTCGTATGCGTCCTTGTCGTCCTCATCGTCACTGTTGTCGTCATCGTCGTCATAAAAAGTGTCGAGTAAGAGGTCGTATCTCGGCAAATTCCGTCGTGTGTCCACCGGCGTGTGGCATTCTGTGCACGCCTCGCCGCAACTTCCATCGCAAGATAAGCGACGATGGGGAAGTGGATCGTTGTCCGCCAAGCGGTGTGCTCTCCTGACGTATACCAAATACTTGGATAAAGGTGCAGCAGCGGCAGCACCGCCTGCCCCACCGCCCTCCGTAACGATCGCCCTGTGCGCGATACGATCCCGCAAGTTTCGAAAATGATTACGGACAAACCGCCGCATCACGCGCCGTTGTTGATGAGCCGACGGTCGTGACTCGCTCATTTTGGTGTGATCTGCAAAGATGAGCGATAAACAAGTATGAAATAACCGTACTTTCCTTAACAGTAACGTGCGTGCGTCGTATTTATTGTATAAAAGACATTAGTGTGTAATATAAACAGCAACATCTCAGAAATACAAGGGATAACTTTTATTGACAATAGAGTTAAGAATACAGGCCATAATATGTTAACCTACCGTACCAAGTCCACAAACGACAAATCCAAAGTTACCGTACTTGATAAAAAAAAAAATAAATTTACCTTACCTGCTCCCTGAAAGTGCTCCACACACAGCAGTTTTCGCGCGTACTAATGGACCAAATTCTCAACTCTGTCATCGACGATAAACGATCTGTTATTTTTCAGACACTACAATTCATGTGTAGCGTCAACTGCAGCATCTGACGAGTACGAGAGCGCTCTCGATCAATAAAAAAGAGTCGAGGATTTAGGCCAAAGCCTCTAAAGTTACCGTACTTGAAGGAAGAAACATGCAAACTTACCGAACCTCCTCGGGGAAAAAATGGACTGTGGATCTCGAACCTTCTCGTCGAAACCGACAAAAAAGGTTTTTATAAATTTTGCGCTCTTTTACCGTCTTAGTTATCGCTGACTCGTAAAATCTCTACAGCACCGATAGACCGGGTTTTTTTTCCGAAAAACACAATTTTCGGCGTTCCAACACACTCAGGAGGTTACGTGGGTTTGTCATCGACGTCACCGACCGAATGACTCCGATCCCCGATGCGCTCCTCCTTATATAACCTCCTGGTGGTGGGGGGCACATATCGCGAAAAACGAATAACTTGAAAAGTACTGCAGCCAGAAGAATGATCGTGGTTTCGTTGGACGCGGAAAAAAAACCTGTCCAACGGAGCAGTAACCTTTTCCCCCCTTGTCGTCTTTGATCAAGAACATACAATATGTCGAAAACGGCTCCAGATACGAGGTCGCCATAGGCTCCATTTTGTTCCTCTCGAAAAATCCTATAGGGACCATAGACCCCGATCCTTCATCTCTCACCGTCCCCGAGATACAAATTTTCAAAAATACTTTGTCTAATTTTGTTAACGAATAACTCGTAAAGTACAGCAGCTATAAGAATGTTCGTGGTTTCGTTGAACGCGAAGAAAGAAATCCTGTCGAATGGTGCAGTCACCCCTTTCCCCCCTTGTAGCCGTCGATCAAGAACATACGATATCTGGAAAACGGCGCCAGATATGAGGTCGCTATAGGTCCCATTTTGTTCCTCTCGAAAAATCCTATAAGAATCATAGGCTCCGATCCTTCATCTCTCACTGTCCCCGAGATACGAATTTTCAAAAATATTTTGTTTAATTGTTTCAACCAGAGAGAAGAATGAGAGCGGTCATGGGCGCATTTTAGCTGTCACCTTATTCCGAGGCGCCTCTATGTCCATAAAATGTGGACATTGAACTACGTAGCCAATGTCCACGAATCCTGTAGGTAATGTCCACGATTTTGTGAACCTTTTCCGTGCTATGTCCACGATTTTGTGGTTCTCTTCCGTGCTATGTCCACGACTTTGGGGGTAACAGAGAGAAGCCTCTGTGATGGTAATGTCTCGGATTTTTTTGTTCTCTTTCGTGCCTGCATATCCCAGATAACCAAGCGTGCGATTCCCGCACAAGATACTGCTATCGTATTGTTACTGTACTGCCACAAGATGTCGGCGTACGGCGTAACTGCGTAGCAGTTCAAAAAAGATATATAATACTTGGCACAGCGTACTATCATCGTACCAGTATTGCGTACTGTTCGGTACATTATGCATGCTCACGTGCAATAGGAACTGTACCATATCAGTACGGCGTACTGAACATATATGTATTAAAACTCTAAAAGTTGCGTAGCAATGCCATGATAATATTTATCAATGCAATAATAATTAATTAATGCTATGATTTTATTATATTTATTTCTAATATATGTATAATATATTATGTGATAGTCTGATGAGGATGCTGCATTTATTATAAATAAATAGACTCCTAACCTCACGATATATATTTTGGCGCGCGCAACCGACGGGATCTGATAGCCCACATTGCCAATTGGCCAGTTGAAAGGATCTATATTCTGATTGGTCAACTGTGCTGATTATTTTATGGACAAGTCCGCAGTGTGAATTCTCTATGACGAAAAGTTTCCTCCCAACGGTCAACGCGGCTATTTTGTTTTTCTCTGTGCTATTATTGTTCTTTTCTGTGATAACGTTTATTCCGTACGGACGTGTTTTCCTTACTTCCGTTAATTATTGATTGTTAAACGAGGTTCAAGAATACTTCAAGTAAAAAGGAATCATTTTCATTCATCCAGTATCTGAGGTAAGTAATTTTTCATTTACAACTCATCCTGTATACATAATACATAATATGTTCTAAGTTTACACATTTTCGACAATAAAAATAGTAACATTGGCCGCGTTCAGCAAAACAACTGCTGCATTAATTGTCTTGTTAACACTCGATGTTGATTTCTTTGTTTTAAAAGTGCAGAGAGTTAATCACTTTTAATTTACTGAGCGGTTTGTTGTAAACGCGTTTATTAATTTGTTAAAAAATTAAACATATAATTGTAAAATGTGTACCAGATTGTGACTGAAGTTTTCCACTAATCTCTAATTTCTAAACACCCTTAGCCAATCGTAAAATTATTTAAATTTGGGGAAATAATTAAAATTTAAATATCTATTTTTCCTAAATATTTTTTCTTTTTCCGGAGGCTGCTTCGGAGACGCGCACCCCGGAGGCGGCAGTCGAGGCGCAGATCTAGGCGCCGCGACCGACCAGCAGTGGGATCTCGCGGACAACCGGCCCAACGATCGTCGGGAACGAGCGGCTCAGCGTACGAAGGTACGTGGTTAAGGACCACGAATGAGTCCGCGTCCCAGCGGTATATTCAGCGTGCACAGATGCGAGCCATAATTGGCGATTACTTTCTTTTGTTTCGACCGCATCGTGCACATTCCACGCGTTTTTTTCATTAAGCAATTATTTTCTTTAATTTAGTTTTGCGCATTATAATTAAAATGTTTTCACCTACCCTTCGCGAAATAAAAGCGTCATAGATTACTTTGCCGACTAGATTGTAGGTTTTGTTCTAATAAGTATGATTATCCGAGCGACATACGCTTAAGTAGACTGAGTGATCATAAAGATCACAACATTAGATGTAAGGTTAATGGTAACATAAGCCACAGGTGGCGCGTTAAGTTTATACGTGTTTTCTGTGAAGATACCGAGAGATAGATGAGGGATATGCGGCGTCCCTTGCGTCATTGTTGATCGCCCGAGGCGACATAAAGCAATCTTATATTTAGTTTGATTTATAGTGACAACGAATTTTCTTTTGGTTTTTTCTAGCATTTTTTAAGGGAAAAACCCGTGATTCAGCGTTATTGCGCGATAGCGTATCCTGCTCCATGCGTCGGGGCGTGGGACGGTACAAAACGACACAGCGTGTAGGCAAGTCGCGTTGTGGGGCACTTTCGCAAGAAGTAGCGGCGCGATATTGCCGATCGTTGCCGGTTCACCACGGAAATGCGATTTCCGTCATTGACGCGTTTCCGCGTACCGAAATCCGCGCACGAGCGTCTTATGCGGGAGAAGGCTATAGCGAGGGCCATGACAGGCCACAGGAAACACGCCTCACGTGCTTCGATCCAAATTCAATAAGCGTGCAGCAAAAACTCTGCACGAGCCTCTTCTCTTGGAGGAAACGATTTTAATCGGTTAAATGAGTGTCGGCGAACGCAACAATAGCGTTCCCGTCGAAGTCCAACGGCCGTGCAACAAACTAGCTGCACGAACCCGTTGCGCGTAAACGAGCGGTAGGGATACGATAAAGGGATGTCGGGGAACACGATAGTCGAGTCCCAGATCCGATCCGATGCCCGTGCAACGAAAACCTTGCACGGACAACTTTAGCGAGTATAGTCGATAGATTCGTGTTAATTGGACAGCAACGAACCCAATAAACATATTTTTATCCAGATCTACCGAGCGTGCAACAAGATAGCTGCACGGACCTTGTGTCACAAAATGGCCGATCGACCCGGACCACCGTGCGCGAAATCACTGCACGATCTTAATATCGCGAATCGATCGATATAGGCGGGCTTGTGAGAGGCCTATAAGCATGAATATCGGGGCCCCGTAGTAATCCGACCGGCGTGCAAGGAAATCAGTGCACGCACCTCGTGCGGGAAAAGGAAGGGCATAAGGGTGTTCGCGGGACGCCGGATAGCGCGGTTATCGCGGCCCCATCGTTGTACCGCCGCTGTGCAACGAGATCCTTGCACGAGCATCTCCAACGCGAAAACGCGTGATATCCGTATATATCAACTTGTAACGATCGTACATGCGAAATGTGATCGCCGTACGTGGTCGCAAATAATGTTTTGCGTCGTAAAATTCTAATCTCCTGAAAATCATACATGTCGAGATAATATTTCGAGTCAAGCATTTTCATAATGTTGCTGCGAACAAGCTCTTAAAAGCGTGATATACATTAGAAAGTCCCGAGACATTCCTGCGTGTTTGTCGGACTTGTTTATTTCATGCGTAGTTGCGATCAGGCGACGATCACGTGACCACTCGAGAATAACAAGAGTGGGGGTAACCTCCTTAGAAGGGGACGTGCCAGAGATGCCAATGGTGAAGTTCTGCCCGCTGCCTGCGCGCATGGTGGGGACACGCACACAGCTGACGGAGCCGTGTACGTGTGCGCTGGGCGCTCGGCGGCGGCTCGGCGTGGCTCGGCCAGCTTCGGGCGGGTAGAAGAGCGCAGACATACACTCGGATGTCTCGTTCTTCCCCGAAAGCCGATTCGTATACGAGCTGCCGAAATTTTCTCTTATCCGTCTCGCTTCTCTTACGCGCTGCGTTCCGTTCAACTTCAAAAATTAATATCTCTGGTTATATTTGTCGTAGAGAAATCTTTAAAAAATCATTTTAAAGCTAAGAAGACAATCTTTTTGAGAAAAATAGTTTGTTACAAGAAAATGCAAATTCCAATTGTTATAAGCAATTAAAATGTCTAATTAATTTTTTCACTAAAATGTACAATTTTAAAAATTTTTAAAATAATGTTATCTTATTCTCTACTTCATTCTGAAAGTACACATATTTTTTATTATATGAAGAAACGATGGATTATATTTTTTATATAATTTTAATGACTGAGATGCCGTGTCGTGCTCGCGTCAATTGCTCATAACAATTGGAATTTGTAATTTCTTGTAACGTAAAGTATTTTTTTCAAAAAGATTGTCTCCTTAGCTTTAAATTGCTTTTATAAGGATCTCTCTACGACAAATATAACCAGAGATATTAATTTGTGAAGTTGACGACTTCTTTATATTTCACTAAAATTTTATTGCTTTAATACTTTAATTGCTTACAACTTTTGCAAAAATATATATATATTTCGGGCGAATAAAAAATACGTATCTGCTTATTTTATGTATATTTTATGTAAATAAAGTTTCACAGTCAATTTACAAAACACGAGGTCATTTTTCGTCCGATTTGACGTGGAATATTGCCCATATGTATAATAATAATTATACATATATATATATATATATATATAAAGATGTATTTTTTTAAGGGTATAGCAAGATAAGGGAGGGTGTAGCGGCCCCCAAACAAAATTAATTTGGATTAGGGGCAATTTGAATGTTAATTGATTACATCCCTGGTAGAAATTTAATGCAGTTTTCGATTGGTTACTGGGAAGTTTAATGATCTTTTTCTACTAACTGAACAGCAATCTATTTGGAATCCCAATCAAAATATATGTAACGCTTTTCAGTCAATTACTGCACAGAAAAAAATGTAAAAAATCTGAACTCAATTACTTAGCAGTAAAAGAACAATAATATAACCATATATCTCTGTGTCTTGATATATGTGTGTGTGTGTTTAATAATTTATTATTGTGTAAATGAAGTATTCTCTATATGACACTATCCATTTTCGTATATCTCCTTTATTATTTTAAAGTTTTTATTAAACTCTGCGTATCTCAAAGCTATTTATAATTTTCTTATTTGTATCATCAAAATAATCTGAATAATTGTAAGGAATAAAATTAATATTAATAGTAACATAAGTAAAATAAATAAAGTAAATATAGTAATAAAAGTCTTTGTTACTCACATACCTTTCATTTACGTGTGTATCTTACTAATTTATTTCTAATCTTTGACAATTGTTATTTATAACCTCATCTCCTGATTAATTTTGCTCAGTTGCTATGCAGTATTTTTGGATATCAAGAGAAATCAGTAATACTAGATAATAATACTACAGTTTGGGTGTTCAGTTAAACTGCACAAATTTCTACCAGGGATTATCTGTGAGAATTCCTCTCTTCTTGCCCCTTTACCGGAATATCATAAAAAACGTATTTTTCACATTTTATTTTTTTTCTCTGCCGCTATTATAGATATCAATGATAAAGATAATATAAGCTGTTATCTAAGCAGTTCCTAAGTTTATAATTCAAAAAGTAACCAATTAGACTGTTTAATTATGTAAGTAAAGGACAAAAAATTCTCAAAGCAGGCTTATAATAAGTGAATGATTATTTACATATTTATTATAAATCACAAATTTATGTTTACTTTAAAAACTATAAGATTTATATACAATCACATATATTTATTTGTTGCAATATTTACAACAATTTAATCTTTATTACTGTTTTCGTCAATAATTGGATCAGTTCTTTCAGTTTTAAACATTTTTGTTAAGATTCCTGCTGATGGTCTTACTATTCCTGCTAAACACATGTGAAAGATAATAAATATAATCGCAGAAACAGGTTAATAAGAACAAATAGTCTTAAGTCCATTCGTACATTTACGTAAATATTTATTATCTTTCACATGTGTTTATCAGGGATAGTAATAAGACCAGCAGGAATCTTAACAAAGATTTTTAAAACTGAAAGAATTGACCCAATTATTGACGAGAACAGTAATAAAGATTAAATTGTTGTAAATATTGCAACAAATAAATATATGTGATTGTATATAAATCTTATAGTTTTTAAAGTAAACATAAATTTGTGATTTATAATAAATATGTAAATAATCATTCACTTATTATAAGCCTGCTTTGAGAATTTTTTGTCCTTTACTTACATAATTAAACAGTCTAATTGGTTACTTTTTGAATTATAAACTTAGGAACTGCTTAGATAACAGCTTATATTATCTTTATCATTGATATCTATAATAGCGGCAGAGAAAAAAAATAAAATGTGAAAAATACGTTTTTTATGATATTCCGGTAATGGGGCGAGAAGAGAGGAATTCTCACAGATAATCCCTGGTAGAAATTTGTGCAGTTTAACTGAACACCCAAACTGTAGTATTATTATCTAGTATTACTGATTTCTCTTGATATCCAAAAATACTGCATAGCAACTGAGCAAAATTAATCAGGAGATGAGGTTATAAATAACAATTGTCAAAGATTAGAAGTAAATTAGTAAGATACACACGTAAATGAAAGGTATGTGAGTAACAAAGACTTTTATTACTATATTTACTTTATTTATTTTACTTATGTTACTATTAATATTAATTTTATTCCTTAGAATTATTCAGATTATTTTGATGATACAAATAAAAAAATTATAAATAGCTTTGAGATACGCAGAGTTTAATAAAAACTTTAAAATAATAAAGGAGATATACAAAAATGGATAGTGTCATATAGAGAATACTTCATGTACATAATAATAAATTATTAAACACACACACATATATCAAGACACAGATATATGGTTATATTATTGTTCTTTTACTGCTAAGTAATTGAGTTCAGATTTTTTACATTTTTTTCTGTGCAGTAATTGACTGAAAAGCGTTACATATATTTTGATTGGGATTCCAAATAGATTGCTGTTCAGTTAGTAGAAAAAGATCATTAAACTTCCCAGTAACCAATCGAAAACTGCATTAAATTTCTACCAGGGATGTTATCAATTAACATTCAAATTGCCCCTAATCCAAATTAATTTTGTTTGGGGGCCGCTACACCCTCCCTTATCTTGCTATACCCTTAAAAAAATACATCTTTATATATATATATATATATATGTATAATTATTATTATACATATGGGCAATATTCCACGTCAAATCGGACGAAAAATGACCTCGTGTTTTGTAAATTGACTGTGAAACTTTATTTACATAAAATATACATAAAATAAGCAGATACGTATTTTTTATTCGCCCGAAATATATATATATTTTTGCAAAAGTTGTAAACAATTAAAGTATTAAAGCAATAAAATTTTAGTGAAATATAAAGAAGTCGTCAACTTCACAAATTAATATCTCTGGTTATATTTGTCGTAGAGAGATCCTTATAAAAGCAATTTAAAGCTAAGGAGACAATCTTTTTGAAAAAAATACTTTACGTTACAAGAAATTACAAATTCCAATTGTTATGAGCAATTGACGCGAGCACGACACGGCATCTCAGTCATTAAAATTATATAAAAAATATAATCCATCGTTTCTTCATATAATAAAAAATATGTGTACTTTCAGAATGAAGTAGAGAATAAGATAACATTATTTTAAAAATTTTTAAAATTGTACTTTTTAGTGAAAAAATTAATTAGACATTTCAATTGCTTATAACAATTGGAATTTGCATTTTCTTGTAACTTAAACTATTTTTCTCAAAAAGATTGTCTTCTTAGCTTTAAAATGATATTTTAAAGATTTCTCTACGACAAATATAACCAGAGATATTAATTTTTGAAGTTGAACGGAACGCAGCGCGTAAGAGAAGCGAGACGGATAAGAGAAAATTTCGGCAGCTCGTATACGAATCGGCTTTCGGGGAAGAACGAGACATCCGAGTGTATGTCTGCGCTCTTCTACCCGCCCGAAGCTGGCCGAGCCACGCCGAGCCGCCGCCGAGCGCCCAGCGCACACGTACACGGCTCCGTCAGCTGTGTGCGTGTCCCCACCATGCGCGCAGGCAGCGGGCAGAACTTCACCATTGGCATCTCTGGGACGTGCGCCGTTGCGAGGGAGCGATCGAGGTTAGTCGCCCGGGAGATCTCAGAGAGAAAAAACGAAACGAAACTTTGAGTATTCGCGAACGTTCTCGAAGCTGTATCTCAAAACAACCGGCGAGGCCCGCGTACGGAGCGATATCCGGAGATATCAGTATAAGTGTTAGTGCGTGCGACACTTGTGTATATCGCGAACTTTCACATCCGTGTACGAAGCAAAGGACAGTCATTCGGGAGAATACGTTCTATTCTCACTACGACCGATGATACCCATGTTGCGGAGCGAAATTCGTGTTAATTCGAGAATTGTCGATTTTACACGCGACACGCGAACTGTGATATACGACAACAGTGATACACCAAGAGTGACTGTAAATCATTGTGAGTCGAACTGTAATGACTATTTATTCGAGTTTAATGACTAAATACATTGTTATATAAAACGATATCCCGAGTGTCAGAGATCATTCGACGATATCCCGTGACCTTTCCTGAGTCACTTTCCAAGCGGAAGATTCTTCGTAAATCGATATTCCTGCGGAAATTAAGTGCGAGTAAATGCACATTGCTTGCGATATAAGCATATAGTATACGATACTTACCTGAGATTCTGCGACGATCCTGTGGGTCATCCGTGACGAACGAGGTCCAGCATCGTTGGTCGAAGCGGCTTCCACGAAGGAGATCCAGCGACGACGAGAGAGCGGCCAGCAGCAGTCAGGAACAGCTGAAACAGAGAAAAAGGGGAATTAGTCGACAGATACGGTTAGTGGTATACTTATCTTTCTCGATTTAACGGGTAAAATCAAGTAGCGACCGTGCTACACGAACTTTTGATGAATTTCGGAAGTTTGACGAATGAGTCGTATCACGCGTGACCCAACGTGACCGGTTACAACCCTTCCCTTGTTACATTTCATAGTACAAAATAGCTTAATTTTCAGTCTATATTGTCAATACACCGTTATAAATTTTCAATGTGATTTAATGGTTAAATAAAAACTCAATTTAACAAATGTGTTTAATTGTGAGTGTTTTCAATTATTTTATGCTTTACACCGTTTCATTCTTAATCCACAGGTTAGATTGCTGAAGTTATAATTACACGGACAAGGTTTGTATAATTTGTTGCAGGTATTTTAATTATCTTATTCTAATATTTTTATTAAATAGATACTTGAAGGATATCAACGAACGACCGGGATTTTAGTAAGACACTTCGATCTTTATTCGATACCATCCGTTGGGGTACGCAAGACACAGCCTGGTTCGGAGCCGGCAGCCGACTGCCGTCGGCGACCCGCGGCCCGACGCCGCGGTGCTGCCGTCGTCGTCGAGTACATGACAATACTGTTTTCTAAAAGACTCCTAATAATAAATTATGTTCTTCAATCTTCACTTGCAAACACATTGTTTTACATAATTTAATTCTTATATTTCTTTCAAGGTTTCAGTACATATTATTAAGTTGTACGTTAACTAGAAAACTTGTCTTTTTTTGGTTTAGGCTTTTCCGCTTCAGAGTTAGCTTCAGACTTTATTTACTCCTCCTCGAGGTATTATATTTTCTTGTTTATTTGTTTTGTTCATGTTCTATTTCATCAGTATGTTACGTTTAGCAAAGAGGCGCAGTCGCAAGCCTTATCATTTACCCCTTATCCCTCACTCCTGGATCAGTCGTCGGGTACTGTAGACTTTTCCGTCGTCTTCCTGAGATTATAACCGTGCCTTTTGCTTGATCTGTTGCTTTCATCTTCTTCGTCGTGGTTTTCTTTCTTTCGCAACTTGTCGTTTTTAGCCACTTTGGGTACTTTACGCAGATGGTCAATATGCCGTTTGTGTAACAATCCTGTTTTTTCTTCGGGAGAGGTGCACTTGGACACGGTACATTTGGACACCGTTCAATTGGACACGATTTATTGGACACCGTTCGTTTGGACACCGTTCATTTGGACACCGTTTATATGGACACCGTTCATTTGGACAGGAAAATACGCGACTTGTGCACTTGGACACGAAAATGAGCGACCTGTGCACTTGGACACGAGAATGCGCGGCCTGTGCAGTTGGACACGAGAATACGCGACCTGTTCACTTGGACACGAAAATGCGCGACCTGTTCACTTGGACACGAAAATACGCGGCCTGTGCAGTTGGACACGAAAATGAACGACCTGTGCACTTGGACACGAGAATGCGCGACCTGTTCACTTGGACACGAAAATGCGCGGCCTGTGCAGTTGGACACGAGATATTAAGCGAGGTCCACCCTGCCTACCGGCGGAGGGGGTGCGGGAGGGGGGGCCGAAGGCCCCCCTTGCACCCCCCCCGCGTGTGTGTGTGTGTGTGTGTACACCATGTGGCTGCGACATATTTATCATCGAAAGTTATTTCGCATTTTCGTGTCCAAGTGAACAGGTCGCGCATTTTTGTGTCCAACTGCACAGGCCGCGCATTTTCGTGTCCAAGTGAACAGGTCGCGCATTTTCGTGTCCAAGTGAACAGGTCGCGTATTCTCGTGTCCAAGTGCACAGGTCGTTCATTTTCGTGTCCAAGTGCACAAGTCGCGTATTCTCGTGTCCAACTGCACAGGCCGCGCATTTTCGTGTCCAAGTGAACATTTCGCGCATTCTCGTGTCCAAGTGCACAGGTCGCGTATTTTCGTGTCCAAATGAACGGTGTCCATATAAACGGTGTCCAAATGAACGGTGTTCAAACGAACGGTGTCCAATAGATTGTGTCCAAATGACCGTGTCCAAATGTACCGTGTCCAAGTGCAGGCCTCTCTTTTTCTTCTTGTACCATGTAGGACAGCGGTCCGGTTTTCTCCGTTATCGTCCCTCTGGTCCATTTTGGTCCCTTTGGTCGGTGCGTTCTCATTTGAACTTGGTCCTTTACCTCCAATTCTCTGGCACCTTCAGGAGTCTTTTTATTCTTCTCTTCTTTTGATTTATTCTTTTCTTCTGGCAAAATGACATTTAGTGGCGTCCGTAATTTCCTTTGCAGCATCAGTTCCGCTGGTGTTACTCCCGTAGCTGCTGCTGGCGTTGAATGTTGTTTTAATAGGAACCTACTGATTTTTACTTCCCAATCACCTTCCTGTAAAGTCTTGAGGGACTTTTTTGTTGTCTGAACTGCTCTCTCGGCCTGACCGTTCGACGATAGATGATACGGCGCTATGAAGACGAATTCGATTCCGTTTCTTCGGTAGAATTTTTCCATTTCCGCCGATCTGAACGCTGTGTCGTTGTCCGATACGATCATCTGAGGGATTCCGAAAGAAGCGAATATTTTTCGGAATTCCCGGATTACGTTGCCCGACGCCGTAGAGGGGACGCGTCTTACCTCCGTCCATTTTGAGTAGGCATCCACGATGATTAAAAAAATTTGTCCTTGGAACGGCCCGGCGAAATCTACGTGGATCCGCTTCCATTGCTCGTTCGGTGATTCCTATGCTTGTACTGGAGCCCTAGGTGGATTATTTCGCACCTCTTGACATTTGTCGCAATTTTTTATCTTCAGCTCGATGTCCCGGTTAATCCCTGGCCACCAGACGTAGGACCGCGCGTACGCTTTTGCGGTCACTATGCCGGGATGATTCGCATGTAAATAGTTCAGTACCTTTGGTTGCAAGGCTCGCGGCACCACTACCCTCGTTCCCCAGGTTATGCAATCGTCTATAATTGACAGTTCGTCTCTTTTCTGCCAGAATACTTTAAGTTCCGGAGGTAGCTTGCTTGGCCACCGTTTTTGTAGCCATTTTTTTATCGTTCGTAGTCCCTTATCTTTTTCTGTTTCCGCGGCTATTTCTTCTGGTGTGATCGGATTCTTTGTGATTCCTTCGAGCATCAGCACGTCCCCGATTTTTTCGTCTTCGGCCGCCTCTTCCCGCAAGGGAAAACGCGAGAGTAAGTCCGCGTTTCCGTGATTTTTAGCCGGTCGATAAATCAACTCGTCATCATACGCCGACAGTGTAATTTTGTACCTGTTTAATTTCGGTGATATTATACCCTGATTTTTTTTCTTGTGGTCGAAAATTCCCAACAGCGGTTTGTGATTGGTGATCAGCTTGAACCTTCGCCCCGCTATGTATTGGTGAAAATGTTTGACCGCCTCTACGAGAGCCAATGCTTCTCTGTCCAATTGCGCATAATGTCACTGTGTTTTACTCAGTGATTTGGACGAAAAAGCGATCGCTCTTTCTCGGTTATCCGGCATTTCATGCGCCAGTACGGCTCCAATTCCATGAGGAGATGCGTCGGCTGATAATACTATTGGCAGGGCGTCGTTGAAATGTATTAATACTTCCGATCCCGTGAGTTTGTTCTTCAATCCATCGAACGATTTCTGTTCCTTGTCGGTCCACTTCCATTCCGTGTTGTCATCCAACAGTCGGTGAAGGGGTTCTGCTATACGCGCACGATCTTTTATGAACCTCGCATAGAAGTTTACACCACCCAAGAAAACCTGAAGATCTCGCTTGTTTTTTGGTGCCGGTATTTCTTTAATTGCTTTTACTTTATCGTCGATAGTTTGTATTCCTTCTTCCGAAATTTTGTGACCCAGGAATTCCATCGATTTTACTCGAAAGATTGATTTTTCGACGTTTATCCGGAGATTTGCCTGCTGCAATCTACGCAGAACTTCTATTAATCTCGTCATGTTCTTCCAAATTCTTTCCCTGAATTTTTATATTATCGAGGTATACAGGGTGTCCCGAAATTCGCGAATCAAAATACCATAGCAATAAAATTCTCGAAAAAATAAATTTAAAACGTATTTGCCACTTTTTGTTCCGAGCAGTAGTTTCTGAGATAAAAAGGTTTAAAACGTGTCCAATTACAGTTTACGATTAAACGGAAGCCTGTCCGTGAGTCGCGCGTCAATAGTGTTAGTGACCGCGAACTTCACGCTCTCACAGGTATTAGACAAAAGATTGTTTGCGTGACATCCGTATAATACCGCGTGTTGCGTGTAATATTTGTTGCGAATTAGATAATGCTGTTAATAAACAACGTGTGTTTAAGCAAAATTTATCTTATTCATTACGTATTGAATATGATAAATTTATAATTCATCAGAATTATATCGCTACTAATTTGTGTATTACAATATCAATAAAAAAATTTCCGAAAAAATTATATGTAAAAACATAAAATAAATTTAGAATTAATATTTTGTCTAGACATAATAATTTAATTCTGCAATTATGTGCTTAATAACTATAGCTTAATAATAATTCGATGAATTATAAGTATGTCTAGACATAATTTTTTTCTTTGAATATTAATTTAATTTGGTAGAATTTTTACGAAGATATTAAATAGCAAAACGGCGTGCCATACATATTAATTTTTAAATGCAATTCTTAACTTCTTCATGTATAATTAAAAAATAAAATAAAGAATAAAACGAGAATAAAACGAACCATTAATCCTATTGCTAAATTAATTTTACATAAATAAAATAAACTAAGTAAACTAAGAGTTTACTACTTTTAAAATCTAATACTACCGTGTAATCTTTTATAATTTAATAATGTAATATCCCTTTAATTAAAAATTAAATTTTGTAATTTATGACTTGTTCAATTAACAATTGTTGTTTAAATTTTTAGTACATAATTGGGCCAAAATTCAATCAATTAATTCAAAAGTAAGTCACTAGCTGTAATGACAAATGGAATTACTTTACCTTAAAATTCGCATAGTTATAAATCAGTATGCACGTAAGTAGTAATATGTATGTATGAGTGGTAATATCACGTAAGTAATAATATATAACCGATACATTTTTGAGAGGATGAATGAATGAATGATAAGAAAGAAATAATCAAATAAATGTTTCGATATAATTAAAGACTAAAGAGAATGAAGGAATAGATGTATAAAATTAAAAAGATTAGAATTATTGTAAAGAAATACTGATTCGTATGTATGCCACTTGATTGCAATTATTTAACTCTTATTCATATTTCTTATTGATATTGTGATACACAAATTAGTAGCGATATAATTCTGATGAATTATAAATTTCTTATTCATTACGTAATGAATAAGATAAATTTATGCTTAAACACACGTTGTTTAGTAACAGCATCATCTAATTCGCAACAAATATTACACGCAACACGCGGTATTATACGGACGTCACGCAAACAATCTTTTGTCTAATGCCTGTGAGAGCGTGAAGTGCGCGGTCACTAACACTATTAACGCGCGACTCACGGACAGGTTTCCGTTTAATCGTAATCTGTAATTGGCCACGTTTAAACCTTTTTATCTCAGAAACTACTGCTCGGAATGAAAAATGGCAAATACGTTTTAAATTTATTTTTTCGAGAACTTTATTGCTATGGTATTTTGATTCGCGAATTTCGGGACACCCTGTATATGGATACCTTGAATACCGGACATTATCGTCACCATGTATTTTTGGAAAATACAAGGCGCTGCAGCGATGCCATCCAGAAGACGCATTACATTGAACAGTCCTATCGGCGTGCTGATTGTCAATATCCTTGACGTCTCTTCGTCCACTCGTAGCTGTTTATAAGCGTCCTTGAGATCCACCTGTGAGAAGATTACTCCTCCGTTTAGAGTCGATAGCGCCTCTTCGACCGTGGGTAACGGATATTCCGAATTCATGATCTCCGGATTCACCGTTATTTTATAATCTCCCACCACGCGGATTTTTCCGTTGGATTTCTCACGAAGATTACCGGCGTAGCCCATTCGGACTGGTCTACTGGCCGCAGCATCCCTTGTTGTACCATCGATTTCAACGCATCCGAAGCAGCTTCTTGCAGCCCGTACGGTATACGTCTGGCTTTTACGAAGCGAGGCCGAGCATTTTCTTTCAGTCGAATGTTGATAGGCGGCCCATTGTGTCCGGACAGTGTCGTCAGCGTTAATGATGCAAACTGCTCCAGTACCGATTTTTTGCATAGCACTTTTTCTTTTCGTGTGATACTGTTGATTCCAGTAACCCTTATGCCTAATGCTTCGAACCAGTTGCGTCCTAATAGATTTTGTCCGCACTCGTCGACTATTACTAGCGGTAGAGTCGTTTTTACTTTTTTGTATTTAACCGAGACGTCCGTCGTTCCTATTACTTTCAGCGGTTTCTTCCCGTAACCGAAAAGTTTGGTTTTTTTTTCTGACCAACGAGGTTCCTTTTCCGGCCACAGTATTTTGTACGTGTTTTTATTTATTAATGAGAGGTGTGCACCATTATCGACTTCGAATTTTACTACTCTTGATTCTACTTTGACTTTAACAATGTAGTCGTTTTCTTTTTTTTTTTTTGCTCGTCGATTGAATTACCGGGCACGCGTATCGATTGTCATTGCTGACGTCTGATTCTGAATCCGAATCCCGGTTTATTTGTTGTGTTTTTGGCGTTTCTTTTTTCTGATGCATGTCCGACTGATATGACCTGTTTTTTCGCAGAAATTGCATGTTTCGTTTTTATAAAAACATTTATCCGCGGTATGGTTAGTATACCCGCATCTGAAACACGGTTTTCGCGTCGATTCTTCAATTCGATTATTATTTTTATTCTTATTGAACCCTTTATTTTGCGTTATTTTTTTTTATCGTCGACGCCTCGGAGTCTTTTATGATTTTTTGTTGCAATTTGGCTGCTTCCGCGTTGCCCGCAATTTCCAACGCTTTATCGAGAGTCAATCCGTCTGTGTTTGTTTCGCTCACGTTCTCTTCGTGCCTACGGCAAAGGTATCGCTGAAGCTCTTCGTTCTCTATCCCCGCCACAAACCTATCACGCAGCATTGTTTCCAGTGGCAACTTCCCTGTTGGCCCGGTGAATTTACAGTCCAATGCTAGCTTGCGAATTTCGCTCACAAATTCTTGTAAGGTCTCGTTATTCCCTTGATTCCTTTTATGAAATTTAACTCAACCCAGTAGCTCGTTGATCCGTTTTCCAAAATGTTGTTGACATTTTTTCAGTATATTCTCATACAATACGTTCTTTGGTGCTTCCGGTGAGCAGAGAGATTTAATAGTCGCATAATTCGCGGTTCCTACAGCGGTCAACAGCGTGGATTGTTTTTTTGACTCCTATGTAATATTATTCGCGTCCAAATAGAATTCGACTTGCTCGATGTAATCTTCCCAGCTCTGCTGGTCTTGTGCGAATTCCGTCAATTTACCTATTGCCGGCATAGCGAATATAGTCTCGTCTTGTTTACTCACGCTCTGGCTGCTTACGGTCCCTGTTGACTCGTGTGTGACCCCCTTTTTACCACGCGACTGCTGCGGTTTTTCGTCCGACGAAATTTTTTCTTTCGTGAACTCCGCTAACAGCTTCCGTAGATCATCAAAGATGGTTTCTTCCGAAATTGGTATTTTGTAATGTTCACAGGCTCTCTGCAACGCGGCTTTATTTAACGTATATATCCAAGATGTTTTTCCTTCTGCCACATTTCTTTCAACTTCCTCGAGTGGATCACTCATCACTTAATGCGCATAGTCTTAGTCTTATTTTTTTTCCACACATGTGCATTCTTTAGTCTTCGTCGCCAATGAAGGATATCAACGAACGATCGGGATTTTAGTAAGACACTTCGATCTTTATTCGATACCATCCGTTGCGGTACGCGAGACACAGCCCGGTTCGGAGCCGGCAGCCGACTGCCGTCGGCGACCCGCGGCCCGACGCCGCGGTGCTGCCGTCGTCGTCGAGTACATGACAATACTGTTTTCTAAAAGACTCCTAATAATAAATTATGTTCTTCAATCTTCACTTGCAAACACATTGTTTTACATAATTTAATTCTTATATTTCTTTCAAGGTTTCAGTACATATTATTAAGTTGTACGTTAACTAGAAAACTTGTCTTTTTTTGGTTTAGGCTTTTCCGCTTCAGAGTTAGCTTCAGACTTTATTTACTCCTCCTCGAGGTATTATATTTTCTTGTTTATTTGTTTTGTTCATGTTTTATTTCATCAGTATGTTACGTTTAGCAAAGAGGCGCAGTCGCAAGCCTTATCATTTACTATCTGCAGCCCATCGTCGTCGTTTGGAAAAATTAGAAAGAGCTGCACGTAATGAATACGAATGTTTACGACAGCAGAATTTAGATATTGCTAATGCTACAGCTCATTCAGACGTTGTCGACGAAGGTCAAATTCTTGCGGAATGCAGTCAGACAGAAGAGGATGGAATTTTTGTATCTTTTGATGCATAGCTAATGATGTGCAATTTGCTTTTAATGAGGTTGATGAAGTATTAAGTTCTTCAGACGATGCTGAGTACATTTCAGATTATGATAAGGTGGATATTGAGCTCTAAAATTATACTATTGATAATTTTGAAGAACGCCTTGCTGAAGCCTTCGTACGCAGTGATATGTCTCATATGCAAATAAACGCTGTTGTACAGGTTGTTCGAACACATCCTTGTTTATCCACATTGCCAAAGGATAGTGGAACACTTTTAAAGATTCCACGCACCGCGCATCCGACACATAACATTGCAGGGGGTGAAAATCTCTAGGAATATTTCTCTATCTTTTTGTCGCTCGCAAATTATTTCGCTCGCTTATTCGTTAAGACGCTTTCCTATTTATATTGTGTGGGATTCGCTAAAGAAATTAGGGCTCAGTTTACATTAAAACTTTTATTCTTAATCAATTAACATTTTCCACAACTCGAACATCTGTGGCAACTCATACATAACATGTTCTCTTTGTTTTTATTATTTTTATTAATTTTTCTACGACTTCCTCTTCCACGAGGCTTTGCCTGGGTACCGACGCTCCTCACCGTTGTCTTTGATTTTAATGGCTCTAAGGTCTGCGTGGCTGCGTCTCGGAACTCTATCGCTCGGTATTCCCTGTTGCCAGTTCTGGGAGAGGGAGGAAACGGAGAGACAGGGCGAGGAACCTCAAACTCCTTCAGAATATCCTCTACTTTCCTGATTGGTGTCGAGGTGACTGGAAGGAATGGTTTAGTTAGGTTAGGGGATACGATTGACGTTGGTAGAGGCGGGCGACTAGCGCTGAGTATCGGCGAATGCACGTCGTGGCGACTAGCGCTGAGAATCGGCGAATGCTCGTCGCGGCGACTAGCGCCGGTTAGCGATTTTACGCTTAAAGAGTTATTATCTCTTGGTGTTAGCGTCCGGGCGCTGGCGACGGGAGAACACTCCAAGGTCGGTAGCGATCGCGCTGACTGTTGATCGTTGACCTCCTGGTGTCTTGCACCGGTTGGCGGATCGATTACGATGACCTTTCTCGGAGGGTCCGGGAATAGGTCAGTCGTCGAGCGCTTCGCGCTAGGAGGTGGCTGAGCGCCGTTCGCAAGGCAGTCACTAAGGACGACCTTGCGTTTGGTGGCGTCGCACCTTAGTGGCAGCGGCTGTGTCCTCTGGCGAACCGAGGAGCGCGCTACGACCTCTTCACCGGCGAGCCGGGAGGGGCTTCGGGTGTGCTTCGAGAGCGGCGTCTTGAGGCTGGGATGTCCGCCCTGGCCGGCTGCTCGGAATACTCCGAGTTTTCCTCGCGTCGGGCTCTCTTTATATACCCGAAAATCTATTGACAACGGGGTTGCTAGGAAACCTGCGTTTCCTGAATTTTGCAATCTGTCAACTCGCGACTTGAAACTTCTCGCTTTCTCGGCGACTTGAAACTCTCCGCTTTTAATGACATGAAATTGTCCCGCGCGCATCGTATATTCTAACCGCGCTTTCTGTCGCGGACACCACGTGCCGTCGGAGCGGAGGTTTTCTGTCGCGGACACCACGTGCCGCCGGAGCGGCGGTTTTCCTGGAGGCTGGTGGCTGACGGAGGTTGCCACCCCCTTCGTTGATTTAAAGTTGCGATTTGAAAACGTACTGTTTTGTGTGATATTCTGCCGCTGCGGGTTTTGACCTCTGATGGCGTTGTAGCATCCTTAGATTGCTGGAGCATTTCAGGAGGTTTTTCAGCTTGATCCTGTTTTGCTAGGAAATAAGCCGGTTTTAAACGATCTATAGTTACGTTAACATTTTTACCGTTAATTCGTAACTTGAAGACTTTTTCGCCTCTACTGAGTACTTCGAAAGGACCATCGAAAGTAGGTTGCAGAGCCCGTGTTGGAGCATCATGTCTGAGGAAGACATGCGTTGATTTCTCCAGATCTTTATGCTCGAATGTTGCGGACGCTCCGTGTCTTTTAACTGGTTGAGGACGCAGATCATTCATTGTTTTTTTCAATCTCTGTAGAAATTCGCTCATTACGTTTGCTTGTGGATACTCTTGAAGAAACTCTCCCGGAAGTCTTATAGATTCTCCGTAAACAAGTTCCGCAGGAGTTGTTTGGAGATCCTCCTTGAAAGCAGAACGTATTCCCATCATGATGACAGGCAGCACCTCCGTCCATGCTTCAGTCCCGTGGCATTTAATTGCCGTTTTAATTTGACGATGCAAACGTTCAACCATGCCATTGGCTGCGGGGTGATAAGCTGTTGTTCGGATATGAGTGGTGCCTGTTAGTTTAGTGAGTTGTCGAAACAGGTCGGCCTCGAACTGCCTTTCCTGATCCGTAGTAACTCGAGCTGGGGTGCCGAATCTCGCTATCCAATGCGTGAAGAGATTCTCTGCGATGGTTTCTGCCGAAATATCTGAAACAGGGATGGCTTCGGGCCACCTTGTAAATCGATCGATTATGGTAAGACAATACCTGTAACCTCTGGAAATCGGTAATGGTCCTACCAAATCCATATGGATGTGCTTGAATCGTCTCGAAGGGCTGCAAAAATTTCCGATAGGCGATCGATTGTGCCTTTGAATCTTTGATCTCTGGCAAGCTATACAAGCTCTTGCCCACTCATGGCAATCCGCCCTAATTCTGGGCCAGACATACCTCTGTGTGACAAGCTTTGCCGTTGCTCTTGTTCCTGGATGTGACAGACTATGTAAGGATTGAAAAACTTGTTTTCTGAAATCCTGCGTCACAAAAGGTCGAGCGTAAGGCGTTGTTGTGTCACAGTAGAGTGTAGAGCTGGTTCCAGGGATTGGAACCTTCTCAAGTTTGAGCGAAGAGTTCCCTTTTAGTATTTCTTGTACTTCGGTATCCTCTTCCTGTGTTCTCGCCAGATCTTCCAAATTGACTGCGGTTTGAATTTCTTCAACTCTTGACAGGGCGTCAGCGACAACATTCTCTTTCCCCGAGATATGTTGAATATTGGTTGTGAATTGTCTAATATATTGTAGATGACGTGCCTGTCTGGGAGAGCTGTGTTCTGCAGCCTGCTGGAAAGCAAAGATTATCGGCTTGTGATCAGTGTAAACCGTAAAAATTCTGCCTTCGAGGAGATGTCGATAATGTTTGATTGCTTGATAAATGGCCAAAAGCTCTCTATCATAAGGACTGTATTTTTGTTGAGCAGGATTTAATTTTTTGCTGAAGAAAGCTAACGGTTGCCAGTCTTCTCCGTCTCGTTGCTGGATGACGGCACCGACAGCTGTATCAGATGCATCTGTTGTTAGAGCAATTTCCGCTTCCGGCTTTGGATGTGCAAGAAGAGTTGCTCTTGAAAGACTTTCTTTGCATCTGATAAAGGCTTCCTCAATTTCAGCATTCCAAGTGATTGGAGCTTTCTTTTTGGTCTTTGGGCCACCAAGCAGACCATTTAGTAAAGCCTGATCCTTGGCGGCTTCTGGAATAAACCTTCTATAAAAGTTTAAAGTTCCTAAGAACCGTCGAAGCTGTTGGACATTCTCTGGTTTTGTGAAATTCTTTATTGCTTCAATTCTTTCCTGAGGGGGTTGAGTGCCTTTTTCTGATACCTCGTATCCGAGAAAAAGGACTTTTTCTTTTCCAAAGATACATTTGGCTGGACTCAAAAGAATGCCATTTTCTTCTAGTCTTTTGAAGACCTTGCGCAAATGTTTTTCATGCTCTTTTTCGTTGCAGGATGCGACCAGAATGTCATCAATGTAAACGTAGCAGAAATCAGTCTCTCAAAACTTCATTCATAAAGCGTTGAAATGTTTGAGCTGCATTTCTAAGTCCAAATGGCATGAACTTGTACTCGAAAAGTCCAAAAGGAGTTGTTATAGCAGTTTTTTGAATGTCGTCAGGGTGGACAGGAATCTGGTTATATGCCCGTACCAAATCTAGTGTCGAGAAAATTTTCTTTCCATGAAGATTTTGTGAGAAATCTTCGATGTGAGGAACTGGGTAGCTATCAGGTACAGTTCTTTTATTGAGCCCTCTATAGTCTCCGCAGGGCCTCCATGCGCCTCCCTTTTTGGGAACCATATGCAATGGTGAAGACCAGGGACTTTTTGAGATTTGTATAATTCCTTCCTGAAGTAGGAGATTGAACTCGGCTTTCGCTGCCTTAAGTTTTTCAGGGGCCAGCCTTCGTGGACGACATGCTTCTGGCGGACCTGGCGTTGTTTTGATGAAATGTTCTGTTGAATGTTTTGCTTTCCGTGCACCAGGAGTTGCCCTGGTAATGCCGGGAAATTCAGCCAGAATTCGATGATATTTATTTTCGACGGCGAGAACCTTAACTGTCTCGATGGCTTCGGATCTTGCCGATCCTTTAGCATGGATCTGAGTCATTCCATCAAGAAGTACTCCTTTTTGTAAATCGGGAAGTAGATGGTAATGAGCCAAAAAGTCTGCTCCTATGATTGGTTGTGAAACGTTGGCAGCTACGAAGCGCCAAGGAAATGCACGACGCAATCCGAATTCTGGCTGAAGTGTGACCCATCCGTATGTTGTAATCGTCGTATCGTTTGCTGCAAATAATTCGTAATTTGTAGGTTTTTTGAACCCTGCTGTCATTGATCTTGGAAAGACGCTGACGTCTGATCCAGTATCAATGAGAAATCGTCTCTTGGTTACCTGGCATGTTACGAAGAGGCGGCGGGGCCTTGGGGCGGGTTCACTGGCCGCCATCAGTGACTGCCCTGCTCTTTTTCCTTTTTGAAAGCGCACGGCTGCGTGCACTTTTTTGCTTTCTCGCCTATTGTGGTAGAAGCAGTTTTTCTCGTCATATTTCCTACCTTTCGATTGGCTTCTGCTTCGGCTTCTATCTCTTTTCCCTTCGAATTTTTTTGTTGATTTGTCTCTTGAGAGACGAGTCGTTAGCGATTCGACTTGCTTAGTTAAAGTTTGGATCTGCTCTTCGAGCGTTTTTTTCTGACCCCCAACAGATGTGGCAGCTATAACCGTTTTATTTGACATCTCGTGGATGCGGTCTGCTTGATGTGCCACGTCATTTAACGGATCGTCGATTCTGGTTGCAAGAACCATCTGCATCTGCGTTGGGAGTTGCCCGAGCCAAAGTGTTCGAAGGAGTGAATCTGGGACATTGCTCCCCGCCAGAGTGCGCAAGTGCCGAAAAAATTGGGACGGCTTTCTGTCTCCAATCTCCTCAAGCTCTAGGAGTTGTCGGGTCCGTTGCTCTTGCGAAACTGTAAGCCTCTGGAGCGCTTTTTTTACCGTCTCGTATTTGTCAACCTCCGGGGGCTGTGTAATTACGTCTTTGCTCTCTTTAATCTGTCTCGAGTCTAGCTGTGAAATGGCGCAAGAGTATTTCGTTGAATCCGCCGTTATTCCGCTCAGGACGAATTGTCCTTCTAGCTGCGCGAACCACAATTCGGGTTCATCATTCCAGAAAGGCGGTATTCTAATGGATACTCTTCCAACTTGATTCTCTCCATTTACCTGAATTCTTCCGTCGCCCTCCATTTTGCTTTCTTAGCGAATCACGTCGGGGTCACCAATTTAGGAATATTTCTCTATCTTTTTGTCGCTCGCAAATTATTTCGCTCGCTTATTCGTTAAGACGCTTTCCTATTTTTATTGTGTGGGATTTGCTAAAGAAATTAGGGCTCAGTTTACATTAAAACTTTTATTCTTAATCAATTAACATTTTCCACAACTCGAACATCTGTGGCAACTCATACATAACATGTTTTCTTTGTTTCTATTATTTTTATTAATTTTTCTACGACTTCCTCTTCCACGAGGCTTTGCCTGGGTACCGACGCTCCTCACCGTTGCCTTTGATTTTAATGGCTCTCAGGTCTGCGTGGCTGCATCTCGGAACTCTATCGCTCGGTATTCCCTGTTGCCAGTTCTGGGAGAGGGAGGAAACGGAGAGACAGGGCGAGGAACCTCAAACTCCTTCAGAATATCCTCTACTTTCCTAATTGGTGTCGAGGTGACTGGAAGGAATGGTTTAGTTAGGTTAGGGGATACGATTGACGTTGGTAGAGGCGGGCGACTAGCGCTGAGAATCGGCGAATGCTCGTCGTGGCGACTAGCGCTGAGAATCGGCGAATGCTCGTCGCGGCGACTAGCGCCGGTCAGCGATTTTACGCTTAAAGAATTATTACCTCTTGGTGTTAGCGTCCGGGCGCTGGCAACGGGAGAACACTTCAAGGTCGGTAGCGAGGGATTGTCCCGATTGCGCACATTACAAATCGGACACGACAATATTTCCCGATCGGACACATTCCCGATCGGACACGGTGCCGATTGGAAACAGTTACTATTGGACACGGTGTCGATCGGACACGGTGCCGTTCGGACACGGTGCCGATCGGACACGGTGCCGTTCAGACACGGTGCCGATCGGACACAATCCCGATCGGACACAGTTACTATCGGACACATTTAGTTGCATTCGGACACGGTGTCGATCGGACACGGTGCCGTACGGACACGGTGCCGTTTGGACACGGTGCCGATTGGACACGGTGCCGATTGGACACAATCCCGATCGGACACAGTTACTATCGGACACATTTAGTTGCATTCGGACACGGTGTCGATCGGACACGGTTACTATCGGACACATTTAGTTGCATTCGGACACGGTGTCGATTGCACACGGTGCCGATTGCACACGGTGGCGATTGCACACGGTGGCGATTGCACACGGTGGCGATTGCACACGGTGGCGTTTGCACACGGTGCCGATTGCACACGTTGTCGATTGCACACGGTGTCGATTGCACACGGTGTCGATTGCACACAGCGGCGATTGCACACGGTGTCGATCGGACACGGTGCCATTCGGACACGGTGCCAATCGGACACGGTATCGAACGGACACGGTGCCGTTTGGACACGGTCACGTTTGGAAATAAAGTACGAAAGTTTATGTATATGTTTGAGATTGTTAAAACAATAATAAAGTAAAAAACTATAGCATTACGCGAGGTTAAAAAATCTGTCATCGTATTATGTATTTATATCAAGAGTATGCGCGGAGCGAGACCGACCGTGACTCTTTACGAGTTGCGAGTACTCAAGATGTTGAGATAAATTATTTACGGATAGCACATTAAGCGGTAGTCAGAGCTACAAATCTATATAAGGATACGTATTATACTGTAATATCGTGTACGTACTTCAAGTATGAAGTCGATTGACATATTTCCTAACCTCAAGCCGTCCTCTCATTAGAGTGCTTTATTATTGCTTTTACAGTCTTGAACAGTATATAAAATGTCGAAATATTTTTCTCTTTTAGTCAAAGTGGCGTTAAATGAGTATACTTTTGTCAAATAAAAGATAAGTTGTTTATCTTAATAATTTAAAGTTAATTCTTCTTCATACATAATAAGATACACTAGTGTTACTTATTAATAATCTTACAGCAATGTTTTAGCAATTATTTGATAGAGATTTAGCTCCCTTTTCTTTCAGTGGCGCAACAGATAATTATTTTACTGTCAGAAATGACGTATCTCTGTATCTACGCAATGCACAGGAGAAATGACGTATCTCTGTATCTACGCAATGCACAGGCATACTGTAAAGGCATGCATTTACAGTGTGGACTCCAATTTCAAATGTGAACATTATTTGCTGTTTGCTAACCTTTATTGTAGTATGTTTAGCAGCTGGTAATGGTACATATTATTGTTGACAACATTTGTACTAAAATTACTTGTGTACGAAATTCTAATTTCTAATGTTTTTAATTTAGATTATTAAGTATCAATTTCCTTCAACTTTGTAAGAGCTAGGGATGAGATATTCTGTGCATCTATAATAATTACATAGGCCTGGAATATCCTCAGATATCGAAGAAAAAATCCATTTACAAACCATGAGATTCCGTTAAGCGAGAGTTGATTATTATTGTCTCCGTTTTCAGAATCTTGTGAAATGTTATGGAATTATCTACTGTGATTAACTTAGTTGCTGCGTTCATCATGGAAGGATCAATGTGCTTCTAGTTTTTACACATGTTTGCAGAATGTATAAAACATTTATATTTTTAGGCAGGTAATAATTGTGTATACTTTATTAATAATTTTTAACGAATTATCCACAGAATGCAGCGTAATATATTTATCTATATCGTGGTATTTAAATAATGTATGTGTCGTGCATGTTATGAGCATATTCTCACAAATACATAAATTGGTAAGTAAAATTTGGTAAAATTAAGCTTATAGTTATAGTTGTAATATATATATTATATATAATATTTGCTTTCCGATAGCGACATGTTAAAACATACATTTTACTTCGACTCGTATATATACACTATCTTACGATGAAACATAAATGCCATTCTACAAACTTCTTTCAAGATAAAGGATTGCTTTCCCAAAACATCCAAAGGCTACAAGGATGTATGATACATGAATGTTGATACTTCTATATATTACGTCCCACAGGATTCTAGTAAAGGATATAATCATAAACTCCCGCCTAACAGACTCTCGTACATTGTAAGTGAATTTTCTTTTGATACCTAAAAACATTTGATAGCTTACCCTACAAATTACTACGGACGCATAGGATATGTTTTCAGCTTCTTCAAGTATAAAATAGATATTTAACAATCTTAATTCAAAGCATTGCGTTAGAATTGTACAATATCTTATTAAAATCCAGTAAATAGCAAATAATCTTGAAATTAAAAATCAGTGTTCTAATCACATCTCTCTGAAAGCACCGATGCATAATGTTATATTAATAAATTTAGATGCACTAAATAACACTTACTTAAATTGTGATGTATCTAATTACATATAAAGTGTGAATTTAAAGGGCCAAAAAATCCATAGTTTGCTTTATTATACATATAAATGCATTCGTAAATATGGTATTGCAGATAGGAATTGTATATTATTAAGCTTTTTAAGTAAAATATTTGTGACGCATGTAATGCAGTATATAATATTTATATGTATTAAAATACTATTTTCTGACACATATATGAACTTAATAGCAACATAAACATTTAATCAATCTTTTATTATACACATTGACAGTACAGAATTATTGCTTCTTGAATAAACACGGAAATTTTTAATAGAGCGACGATGATATTGTCATACATGATTTTAATAGTGGAGACAATAATGTTAAACTTTATGGAATAGCATCATTAACATCCATTAGTAAAATTATTGTGTTTATTGAAGAAACGATGATTCTGTATTTTCAACATGCATGATAGATTGATTAAATGCTTATATTGCTCTTCAGTCAATGTATGTACTAGAAAATAGTATTTTAGCATTAATACTCAAAATCCTGAATACTGTGTTACCTGCATGGCACAAATGATTTATTTAAAGAGTCTAATAATATATAATTCCTATCTGCTTACAAACTTTTGACCTTTTAAATTCCGTTAATAAATAATTACATACATTAGTATTTTGAATATGTGTTATTTGCTGCATCCAAATACGTCTTATCAATAGAAGGTTATGCATCAGTTATAAAAGAGATGCACTTACAGTGTAAAATGTTGTGTTTTTAATCTCAAGATTATTTGCTGTATATACATATATAGAATGCACGAGAATTTTTTACACGACAATTCATGATCACGTATCCTCTATTAGAATCCTGTGGAACGTTATGGGAGCATCAACATACATCCATGTAGCGTTTGAAAGTTTTAAAAAATCAGTCCTTTATCCTGAAAGAACATTTGCAGAATAGCATTTAATATTTGTGGAATGTTATGGGAATATCAACATATATCCGTGTAGCCTATGGAGGTTTTAGAAAACTAGTCCTTTATCCTGAAGGAATATTTGTAGACTGGCTTTTATGTTATATTACTATAGATAATATATACGAATCAAAGAGTAAAATACATATTTTAACATGTGGCAATTGGAAAGCAATATTATGTATAATATATGTGTTAGAAAACTATGACTAGAAGCTTAATTTAATCAAATTTTACTTACCAATTTAGATATTTGTGAGAATACGCTGGTAACAGACATGACACATACATTATTTAAATACCGCAATACAGATAATACATTATATACTGCATTCTGTGGATAAATCATTAAGATTATATTAAAGATTATTTTATAGTGTACAGACACATATACAGATATTACCTGGCTAAGAATATAAATGATATGTATTCTGCAACATGTGTTGACACTAGAAGTGCATTGATCCTTCGATAAATACAGTAACTAAATTAGTGACAGTGGATGATTCCATAACATTTCACAAGATTCTGAAAGCGGAGACAATAATAATGAACTCTCGCTTAACAGAATCTCATGGTTTGTAAATGGATTTTTGTTTAATATCTAAAGACATCCGAGACCTGCTGTGTAATTACTATAGATGCACAGGACATCTCATCCCCAGCTCCTATATAAAAGTTGCAAAAAATTGATACTTAATAATCTAAATTAAAAACATTATAAATTTTGTATACAAGTAATTGTAGTAAAAATGTTGTCAACAACAGTACGTACCATTACCAGCAACTAAACATATCTCATTAAAGGTTAGCAAACAGAAAATAATGTTCAAATTTGAAATTAGAATCCACACTGTAAATGCATGCTTTTATGATACTCCTGTGTATTGCGTAGATACAGAGATACGTCATTTCTCACAGTAAAATAATTATCTGTTGTGCCACTGAAAGAAAAAGAAGCTAATTAACTATTAAATTGTTGCTAAGACATTGCTATAAGTCAGTAAACTGCAATCTCAGATTATTAATAAATATTTAAATGCAATAAGCAACTGTAATGTAACTTATTACGTATAAAGAGGAAGAATGTACTTTTCTGTAATTACTAAGATAAGCAACTGACCTCATATCTGGACGAAAGTACGCTCATTCAACACAACTTTGTGTGAAAGACAAAGAACATTAAAACATTTTATGTGTTTGGAGACAAAAGTAATGTTGAAGCACTGAAATCTGACAGCGTGAGGTTAGAAAATATGTCATATCAATCCATAGATGTAGTATATATGGGGTCTGTTTTCTATTGCTGAGCTGGCTGCACTAGTTCAGAATTAGGCCTGTTCTTTTCTGCACAGTTCATCTTTCTCTCTTTTTCTTTTCATGTTGGAGAGAAAAAGAGAAAAGATAAACCGTGCAAGAAGTACAGCTGAAAAGAACAGGCCTTTATCTTTTTCCTTCCAATATGAAGTAAAGAAGATAAACTCTGAACTAGTGCAGCTAATTCAGCATAGAAAACAGACTTTTTAAGCCGTGATCAGGGGACCTATTACGTATCTTTTCACGAGGTAAAAATGCGAAAAGTGAGAGAGTTCACTAGAGTATCTACGATTTTATTGGTCGATATCTAGTAAATCTGTTCACTTTTCGCATTTTCACCTCGTGAAAAGATACGTAATAGGCCCCCAGACTACGAATTGGGATTGAGATTGGATTGAAATTTGACCAATTAGAGCAAAGTTCACTAAACTTAAAATTAGTTTTTTTTATTCTGATTAAATTTCAATTCAATCTTAATCCCAATCCGTAGTCTGATCACGGCGTCAGGGTCATCCAGGAGCGCATCCGCTCACTGAGCCGCTAAGTAGCAAGTAATGCTAGATCTACAATGCGAGTCGTAAAGTTGTGAGTCGTAAGATTTGACCAATCACAATCGAATTTGAGTAGAATAATTGATTGTGATTGGTTAAATCTTACGACTCACGACTTTACGACTCGCATTGTAGACCTAGCATAAGTTTGATTGGTTGGATCCAAAGGTAAGAACCAATCATATTTAATTGCTGCTTAACGACTGTCCGACACGCCCCGCTCCTCAGAGCCAATCCTTATTCCGAAGTTACGGATCCAATTTGCCGACTTTCCTTACCTACATTAGTCTATCGACTAGAGGCTCTTTACCTTGGAGACCTGCTGCGGATATGGGTACAAACCGGCGCGACACCTTCACGTGGCCCTCTCCTGGATTTTCAAGGTCCGAGGGGAAGATCCGGACACCGAGATACATAGGGTGCTTTTTATTTAGCGACTTGAGTCGACACGAGAGTCATTCTGTCTTTTTTCAACATCTAGTGAACAACAAAGATAGAGTGACGCTTGTGTCGTTAACTGGAAAGCACCCATAAAAGACTTGCGCTACTCTAAGGCTGAGTTTCCACTGAGCGCGTCACGCGCGCGTCATCACAAGTTAACCAATCAAAACATCCCATTTTATTACATTACTTGTGACGAGAACAAAATGGGATGTTTTGATTGGTTTAACTCGGACGATGCGACGCGTGACGCGCTCAGTGGAAACTCAGCCTAAAGCTTTGTATCCACGATACTAGAAATCGCTCTGAGATCTCGGACAGAGAAAAAATTGATCAATCACATTTAAACAATTCGGCAATTGACCAATGCTTCGGTTACTTCTTTCTCCGTTCAAGATCTCGAAGCGATTTCTAGCATCGTGGCACAAGGCTTTAAAGGCTTCTACACACAAATTGCCATAACCATAAACATAAAATGTAAACGCAAGCTGAAGAACCAATCAAAATATTGTTTTAGCTTTATGTATTCTACAAGACGATAAAAATGATGATACAGTTGGCCGTAAGCAGAAGTAAGATTTCAACCGGTTGTAATCCTATACTTACTTCTATATATACTAATTGGTTCTTCAGCTTATGTTTACGTTTTACGTTTATGGCTATGGCTATTCATGTGCGAAAGCCCTTAAGGTCTAGGTGCATAAACATATGCATAAAGAAACGGATTGGTCTATTTCCTTATGCACATGCATATGGACCAATCAATTTTCTTATGCTTACGCATTATGCGTTGTGCAGAAGTGTGTGCTCCCCGCTTGAGGCAAAAAATTGCATAGGCTGCATAAGCATAGCATAAGACCGCTGGACCAATGAGCATCTTATGTAAATTAATATGGCGACTTTATGCTGGATGCTCATTGGTTTAGCGGTTTTATGCTACGCTTATGCAAAGCTATGCATTTTGTGTGCGATGGCCTATAGCCCTTTCTCTGTGCCCGGGCCCTGACGGCTGTTGTAGACGAACCATAAAACCAAGGGGCGCGTTCAGCAGAACAAGCCGCTCAGTAGCAATCGAACGTGATTGGCTTTTGCTTTACCCAACAAATCAGCGTAGCGTGTTGATAAGGGCCGGTCTACAATGGGTGTCGTAAGTCGTCAGTCGTAAGAATTGACCAATCACAGTCTATTATTCTCCTTGCGGTCATGCGGTTGAAGAATAATGAACTGTGATTGGTCATTTCTTACGACTCATTACATTTGAATTGCACACCCAAATTAATTTTCATACAAATGTTATCAAAACTATATAACATATATATATATATATATATATATATATATATATATATATCTTATTAAGATTTAGTAACTAGTAAATAATGTTGAAATTAAAAATTAGTGTTTTACATTGTAAATGTATCTTTTTTAATGCACCGATGCATAACGTTATATTAATAAGAAGTATTTAGATATAGCAAGCAACACTTACTGAGATAGTGATGTCTCTAATTAGTTATAAAGAGAATTTAAAAGGCCAAAAATCCATAGCCTGCTTTATTCTACATACATATAAACGTATTTATAGAGATATGATACTGCAGATAGGAATTGTATATTATTAGACTTTTTAAGTAAATTATTTGTGACGCAGAAAATGCAGTATGCAACAATTTGGATATTTATATATATATTAAAATACTATTTTCTGATACATATGGACTGAATAGCAACATAACCATTTCATCAATTTTTTATTATACACATTGACAGTAGAGAAAGCTTCTTCAATAAACACAGAAGTTTAATAAATGAGCGACGGTGATATTGCCTCATATCACCGTCGTGATTCTAACAGTGGAGACAATAATGTTGAACTTTATGGAATAGTATCATCAACGCTTATTAATAAAATTTCTGTGTTTATTGAAGAAACAATGATTCTGTACTGTCAATTTGCATGTTAGATTGATTAAACGTTTATATTGCTGTTCAGTCAATGTATGTACTAGAAAATAGTATTTTAACATTAATACTCAAAATCTTGAATACTGTATTACGTATTATTTGCATGGCACAAATAATTTACTTAAAAAGTCTAATAATATATCATTTCTATTTGCTTATGGATTTTTAGCCTTTTATATTCCGTTTATACATAATTATATATGTATCTATTTTGCATATGTGTTATTTGCTGCATCCAAATATATCTTATTAATATAAGGTTATGCATCAGTTATAGAAGAGATGCACTTACAGTCGATTTTTAAACTCAATATTATTTGCTATTTACTAATTGTATGTCTTAATAAGGTATATATAATAGTTTTGATAACATTTGTATTGAACTTAATCTATATGTGCCATTCTAACATAATGCTTTTTTAATTAAGATTATTAAATATCAATTTTATATTTGAAGAAGCTGAAAGCAACATATCCGTAGTAATTTGTAAAGCAAGCCACCAAATGTTTCCAGATATCAGAAGGGAATCCACTTATAATGCACGAGAATTTTTTAAACGAGAATTTATGATTGTATCCTTTATTAGAATTCTGTGGAACATTATGGGAGTATCAACATACATCCATGTAGCGATTAAGAGTTAAAAAAACCGGTCCTATACCGTGAAAGAATATTTGCAGAATGGCATTTAATATTTGTGGAATGTTATTGGAGTATCAACGTATATCCGTGTAGCCTATGGAGGTTTTAAAAAACTAGTCCTTTATCCTGAAGAAATATTTGGAAGGATAAAAGCCATAGTGGTGTAAGTCAAATTCTTTAAGATATTGACTCGTGTGCATATCTTAAAAAATTTGACTTACACTACTATGGCTTTTACCCCTCCATTTGTAGATTGACTTTTATTACTGGAAATACTATGTTACACTTTAAGAATAGTCAAAATTATATTAATGTTTGAAGATAACAAACACGAAAAATGTTAGAAAAAGAAAAATTTACAGTATGGAAGTAAAGAAAGTGTTTGTATTTAACGTAGATGTATTCTAACACTTGGTATAAAAGATAAGAAAAGATAGAGATAATGAAACGATAGAGAAAATGCTGTTATAAAAAACACATATGGCAAGTATGATATATATTTTCAAAGTTACAAGAATCATTTTTAACAAAATAAACTCTTTTTATCTAGTCGACAAAATAAATTTTCTGTTTTAAATGGAACGCAACTAGAATATAGTAATCTTTTCTAAGCGATATATATATATATATATATTGTATATATATAAGGCATATATCAAAATGTATTGTATTTATTTCATAAAATCAGTCCAGAAAAAAAAACTTGCACATTGCTTCTTCATAGTTTTAAAGTGAGCAAGTAGAAACTTGCACATTGCTTCCTCATAGTTTTAAAGTGAGCAAGTAGAAACTTGCACATTGCTTCCTCATAGTTTTTAAGTGAGCCAGTAGAAACTTGCACATTGCTTTCTCATAGTTTTTAAGTGAGCCAGTAGAAACTTGCACATTGCTTTCTCATAGTTTTTAAGTGAGCCAGTAGAAACTTGCACATTGCTTTCTCATAATTTTTAAGTGAGCAAGTAGAAACTTGCACATTACTTAATCAACATTTTATTTTGCTTATAAAGCTTCCTCTATGAGGAAGCTTGTTTTTTATTTAATGTACAATTATTAGTAAATATTCTTTAATTTGGCTTCTTCATAGAGGAAGCTTTATAAGCAAAATAAAATGTTGATTAAGTAATGTGCAAGTTTCTACTTGCTCACTTAAAAATTATGAGAAAGCAATGTGCAAGTTTCTACTGGCTCACTTAAAAACTATGAGAAAGCAATGTGCAAGTTTCTACTGGCTCACTTAAAAACTATGAGAAAGCAATGTGCAAGTTTCTACTGGCTCACTTAAAAACTATGAGGAAGCAATGTGCAAGTTTCTACTTGCTCACTTTAAAACTATGAGGAAGCAATGTGCAAGTTTCTACTTGCTCACTTTAAAACTATGAGGAAGCAATGTGCAAGTTTCTACTTGCACACTTTAAAGCTATGAGGAAGCAATGTGCAAGTTTCTACTTGCACACTTAAAAGCTATGAGGAAGCAATGTGCAAGTTTCTACTTGCTCACTTTTTTTATTATCCTAAAAAATCATTTTTTGAAGTCTCAATTATTAAGACTTGAGATGTTCTAACTGCAATTAAAATAATATATGAACATAAAATATATCTTTTAAAATATATATTAAAGTATATTCAAACGTCTCGGTGATATTACTAAAATGACTGACATACAATATGTGAAACTATCAGCTTATACAGTCTTTTATGACTTAGCAACGAATGACTTATAAGTTACTTGATTCACATATTATGTAAACATCTATATATATAAAATAGAATGTCTGTATGTGTGAATGTATGTATGTCTGTTCTTTATACACTCTTAAACTATTCGACCGAATTTTTACCAAAAGTATATAAAATAGGGATAGAAGTTGTTTAAAAAAAAACGACTCCCGGGCAAAGCCCGGGTAACCAGCTAGTAGTTACATAATAACAGTTGCATAGAAAACGTTGCAAGAAAACGTTGCATCTGTGCCTGAATTTACCCCCCCCCCCTTACTGTTGACAAAGACGTAGTTCTTTTAAATATGTATAGTTTTATAAGCAATATCTCTTGATATAATATACTTTTATAACGTATATTTTAACGTATTTCTTATTAATAAACATATTTTGTTTCAAATGAGAAGACTATAGCGTAAAACACACTTAAAGAAAAAATTCTCCGAAATTTCAAACGTCTGTAACTCCAGAACTAATTAACCAAATCTTAATTAATTATATATGAAATAGGAGTAGAAAAAACGAAAAAATATAATAGAATTAGAAATAAAAAGCTATCTCAAATATTGAGACGACTATAGCGTAAAACACACTTTAAGAAAAAAAAATTTCCCTAAAATCTATACCGGTCGACCGATTCCAATAAAATTTTAGGAGGACATACTTTCTATGATACTCTAATTGTGTGCAAAATTTCAACCCGGTATCTAAAAAATTGTAGAAGTAGATGCTTGTACAAAAATCCGTACACACATACACACACACACACATACATACATACTTCCGGACATTTTTTACTAATACGATTTCTCGACATTTTGGAACATTCTGAACCTATTTCTTTTAAAATCTCGAAAAATTTTTTTTTCACCATCACAAAGCTTCCTCTATGAGGAAGCAATAAACTATGTCATCTCTATTAACAATACAATTTGAACACAAAATAAGATAGAAAAATAAGGTACATGTAGAATATAGTTTTTCTGAAACATTTTA
>JASTWR010001679.1:0-36579 GCA_030770355.1 Harpagoxenus sublaevis | reverse complement strand
AAAATACAATAGACAAAATAGAATAAGTAAAAACTAGAAAGAAAAGAAAAGACGCAGTGTGATAACAGCAATAAAGCGAAAAGCATAAGTGGAAACAATGGAGATAATAATGACAATAAAGCAAAAGATAGTAATATTGTTTCCTCCTCAGCCAATGCTTCACGACTTATTATAAGACAAAATAATTCGAGTGAAAGACGTTTGAATATACATAACTAATAAGATAATATTGCGTCATATAACCAAAATTTTGTTGAAAAATGTAAAATGATCTGAAATACTGCTGAAGAATTATGAGTCAACGAAATTCAGTTATTATGCTCTCTCAAACAAAAGAACAAGTAAAACCACGTAACTAGACTAATATAGAACTTACTTAAGCATAAAACGATTATAATGTTGAACATAAAGTGAAAAAGCTTATAAATCATTAAATATATTATAGTGGTGAAAAAGAGAGGCCCGCATGTGCATAAGTAGAGCTTTCGTTAAACCTAAAGCGATTATCACGTTAAACATGAAGTGAAAAGCATGTAAGTCATATTACATGTAGTGGTGGATAAGAGAGGCATGCATGTGCCGTCACGAATGTCGGAGTCAACAAGATCGTCGGAAATATGTAAGTGAGGCCAGGTCATAGAAGCAGAAGGAACACAGCCAGCATCAGCCAAGGGTCATTGAAGCCCTGCTAAATCAGCCTCAGAAGTAATCAATATGGGAGGCTGGCCACGTACCTTGCGGACATAAATCATACCGTGCGTGCACCATACATGCTTAAAAGATAACTGCCTGGCTATAACTCGAGTCCGGCGCAACAATTTGTAAATATCTATAGGAAGCAGTTCGTTAATATAAATATGGCCGGGGACATCTTTAGAGAAAACATCGTTGACAGACAGTCGACGTTTACGGCGCATAGCACTGAGAATGTAGTCACGAATCTGCCGCGACTTAAGTACAACAATTATGGATCGCCGTCTGACAGCAGGGACGGGACGATCGGAGGCAGAATCAGTGCTGGGCGCCACACCGTGCGTCGCAGACTTCGCAGACACGACACTACCCCCCACGTCACGAGTCTCGAGAACATCAGAAACAAGCTGCGGTGTACCCAGCGCGCGAAAAACACTAGAGACAAGCTGTTCCGATGTGTCAGTCAGAGAACCCGGTAACCCGGAAATAATAATATCCGATGTTCGCAAGACTCGAGACGCGGAAGGCTGCGGGACAAGATGAGGACCACTCAGATCTCTCTTTAATTCACACTTTAGTTCGCTCTTTAATTCACTTCTTAATTCGCTTTTTAATTTGCTCTTTAAACCACGCACTTCATTCGTGAGAGCAGCACACTGCTGCTCCAACTCAGCAATACGCTGACTGTTGCGGTCGACACTTTTAGCTAGGCTATTTAACTGGTTGAGTTTGTCGTCTAAAGCGGAGAATCGCGCATCGGATCGCGCTTTGAACAACTTTGTCTGCTCGACAAGTTGACGTAAAAGCGCATTTGTTGTGTCATCACTCCTCAATTGTGGCATGATTGATGAGATGACTACAGCGAGAAGTAGAACCAAAATGCAGAGCGGCAGTTCTGAGGGTAACAGTTGGTGGCGTGTATCAAAGCCCAGAGATGTCGCCACGTGCGCAAATCGGATGGTAATTCATGCACAATTCCAAGATCAGGCAAAAGTGAGGTTAGAATGAGAAGTGAACTTGTACTCCAAGATATCCAGCACAGCAGTTGCAAGGAAAGAAAGATGAAATATCTATCTTAACAAGCAACGAAACACTTGCTTAAATCTGTAACAAAAACGGCCCGAAGGCAGTTACGGCAGAGATGGAGTTCGCCGAAAGCCAGAGCAAGGAAGCGCAGCAACATGCGGTACTCACCGAGAGAGAGAGAGAGCAGAGAGGGAGAGAGGGAGAGAGGGAGAGAGGGAGAGAGGGAGAGAGGGAGAGAGGGAGAGAGGGGAGAGAGAGAGAGAGAGAGAGAGGAAGAGAGAGAGAGAGAGAGAGGGAAGAAGAGGGATAGGGAGGGAGAGAGGGAGAGGGAGAGAGAGGGAGGGAGAGGAAGATGGAGAGGGTGGGAGAGGGAGGGAGAGGAAGAGAGAGAAGGAGAGGGAGAGGGAGAGGGAGAGAGAAGGAGGGAGAGGGAAAAAGAGAGGAAGAGGGAAGGAGTGGGAGAGGGAGAGGGATACACCGGCCCGGACTCCGCCACCCGCGGATGACGGTCCCAGTACCTACCGGTGTAGCCAGAGCGGACTCTATTCCCGAAATCAGATAGTCCCAGCACCCACCAGCATACATAATGTATAACATGTAATACACATAAAATATTCTTGCAAATAACCTAAATTTATGCACGCTTAAGCAAATATAATCGTCGAAAGGATGAAGTATATTGTATTTTAAGTAAGATATATATTCTGAACGATATATGAGAAATAAAAGAATTTGTAACATCCCATTTGTATATGCATTGCTCAAGAGTTTTAGTTCTTACTGTTATCTGCTACTTGAATGCAGAATCCGAAATTTTATTTTATGATAATTTAACGGATATACATCTCTTTCCAACTGTAACGGAATAAAATTTTGGCGACTAACATAATATATGGTAATAAATGAGTTGGGCCGGTCAACGAGTAGAAAGCCGGTAGAAAGTGAAATAGGAAATGGCTCGCAACGCGAATTTCGTTACCACGAAAATGGTGAAATGGCGAGACATAATAGATAACAATGTATCCCAAAAAAGTACTGTTGCAGCTGACCTTGTGGTTGTGCAGTTATGCGTTAGGTGATTTGTAGTAGACACACACACATACATGCGTTATTTCCAAAGCTGTAAAGATGTTCTGCATCTTGAGACTTTCAATCAGGGCAGGACAGAAGAACCTCCCAGAAAACCTCCATTTGTAACTTCCTGAAACAAAATATAAGTAAAACTTTTAGTGCATTATTTTTGTGAGAAAATTGTTATAATACTTTGCCAGAATATGACAAAATATAAAATATAAAATGGAAGTTTATGAACTTTATATTTCTATATCTCATTTTCTTACAATTCATAAGAATTAAATAAACTCTTATTAACAGATACTAACCTCGGATTGAAGAAAATCCGATGTTGGTGTACTGTTTAGCATAGACTGCTCCGAGCTGCTACAGCTGCCCCAAATTTCGTTCTGGAATCAATAAAATAAAATTTTTTAAGTCTCCATTGAATTCTAAATATTCATCGCTACAAAAAGCTATATTTAAAAACATACCTTGAGTTGGGACACTTCCTGTTCAAGTTGTGTGACAAGATTCTTCTCGTAACTCGCCTCACTAGTTTCAACAAGGGAACGCAATTTTGTAACTTCGGCATCCAACGTCGCCCTCTCATTGCATTCTACTTCTAATTCCTGCGATAATCGGGCCTTCTCCTGAAATAATAATAAGAAAAAATTGATCATACAGCAATATTAAAATTGTTACTGATATTTTTCGGATTCTATATAACTGTAGTTTATTAAGCATACCTTGTTTAAAAAAAAGATTTGAATAAAGGAGTTATGTATTTGTAATAAGGTATTACCAAATTCAATGAAATACTCACCGTATCGTAGGTAATCCGTTTGTAATGTGACACCATGCCGTGCAGCAGCTTCTTCTTCTTCTTTCGTTTAACTGGCCCGTGCAGTACATACATCCGCCCATACGACCATCAGCAAGATACGTGGCGATAAATCGAGGCATCAAATCTTAATTGGCAAAGAAATGGAGTAAATAAGTAAACGACAAAAAAGCAACCGGGGACACGGCACGCCGGTATGAAAATTAATGTACATACAAGGCTCAAAGTTAGTGTACTTACTATATTATGCTCGAAGTCCTATCAAAGAGCAATCGTAGAAACGACAGGAACCGGGAGCGATCCGAGCGATTCAATATTGGCAACCGTAGCCCGTACAATGACTTGGCGGAGCTCCTCGCAACACGGGCACCCTGCCGAAGAGCATTCGTAGAAACGACAGGAACCACAGA
The DNA here is from genome assembly GCA_030770355.1 of Harpagoxenus sublaevis. Classification (NCBI taxonomy): domain Eukaryota; kingdom Metazoa; phylum Arthropoda; class Insecta; order Hymenoptera; family Formicidae; genus Harpagoxenus; species Harpagoxenus sublaevis. Next base: position 32,553 of record JASTWR010001679.1, on the reverse strand, counting down.
ACATACAGGAACGGAAACGAACCGAGCGATTCAATATTGGCAACCGTAGCCCATACAATGACTTGGTGGAGCCCCTCACAACACCGGCATCCTGCCGAAGAGCATTCGTAGAAACGACAGGAACCACAGAACATACAGGAACCGGGAGCGATCCGAGCGATTCAATATTGGCAACCGTAGCCCGTACAATGACTTGGCGGAGCCCCTCGCAACACGGGCACTCTGCCGAAGAGCATTCGTAGAAACGACAGGAACCACAGAACATACAGGAACCGGGAGCGATCCGAGCGATTCAATATGACAACCGTAGCCCGTACAATGACTTTTCACTTTCCTTTCACTTTTCCTCCCAGTACGTCTCCGACGCCGACCATACCCGATCGACTGTCTTCGGCACGTCTTCGGCACCTTCGGCTTGCTTCGGCTCACGATATGCGCTCGCATTACCCCCGATCCTGTTTGGCCCTGCCGCCATGATGTTTCTCCCCTTCTCCTACTACCTTCATCCCCGTGTCCCAAATCAACTAGACCTTCTACTTGGTCCAATTTCGAAGAATATTCTTCACAGCTTTTAACAGAAATTTCATCCCATTTTAAAGCACACACTCTTTCTTCCTCTGGTAATTGCGAAATTGTGTCTGTCATTTTTTAAATATATGTGACGATACGCGTACTCGTCACTCGCGCTACGGCCCTGGCGGCCACCGCGCGCTTGTTCAGCGTGCACGGCTGATCAGCGTGCATTCCGGTGCCCGAGCGGTGGGGCAACCCGAGCGGTGGGGCGGCCCCCACCATCCGCGCTCGGGGTATAAATAGGGGGCTCGAGCCGAAACCAGTCACCAGTCCTGTCCTGATCCTGGTCTCGACACGACCGCTCTCCTAACCACGTTGGGCGCTCCCAACGACTTCCTCCGTACAGAGAACGGGTGCTCCCGTTCTCACCTGGGTGCTCCCAGGGCACGGGCCTACCAGCCGGGCGCTCCCGGTTGGCACTACCTGTCATCTCCTGCTTCGGGGTCGGGCGCTCCCGACCCTTTCCGCCGTACAGACAACGGGTGCTCCCGTTGTCGAGCCGGGCGCTCCCGGTGTACGGGCCGCTTAGTCGGGTGCTCCCGACTAAGCTCCTGACCAGACCACCTGTCCGCGATCCGTAAGGCCAGCGTGCCTCCGCGGTTACTCGCGGTCCGTAAGGCAAGCGTGCCTCCGCGGTTACTCGCGATCCGTAAGGCAAGCGTGCCTCCGCGGTTACTCGCGACCCGTAAGGCAAGCGTGCCTCCGCGTTTATTCTCGAGTCGTAAGGCAACGGTGCCTCCGCGTTTATTCTCGATTCGTAAGGCAACGGTGCCTCCGCGTCTACTCGCGAGTCTGCAGCGGTCCGACCGCACCGTACACTCACACAGCGGCTCGGCGGAGCACACATACACGCCACACGCACACATATTTCATCTTTGTGTATCTTATGAAACCAACCAGTGTCTCCACGTTTTCTCACCCTGGCACGGCGAGCTAATTCCGAGCGAGAAAACGCGTACCGTTACATATATCACAAAATCCTGGCTTTATATCATATTCTTCTATTCATCTTCTGACTGTTCGCTGTCCAGGAAAATTACAACCAGCTTTCTTTAGGCCGCAAAATGCTGATGCTGAATAGTAGTACAACTGTTTCGCCAAACTTTTTTCTTCCTCTGTATATTGTGTACGTGGTGTATGAAGTTGCAAATGAATCATGCATTTTGCAACAGGATGCAGTTCTTGTTCATTTATTAATTGTTTTAATGTTTCTTTCGTCTTCTTTTTACTACTTTTCGGTTCTTTACACATTTTTGCCATACATTTGATGCGATATTCTGCACGCCTTAATTGTTGTCGCAAATACAGTTTTTCCATTTTCAGATCCTTTATTACTTTTGCATCTTGGTTGTTTGTTTGCGTGCAATTATCTTGGCGTTCATCATTTTTAGGTGGCATAGATGGCTCAAGATGCACCCATTCCATTACATCTTCCTCTTCCGCAGGTACATCAAAATTTATATTGGCACGTTTATATGTACGCAATGCAGACTGTTTAGGCACTTGTTCTTCAAGCATGACGTTTTCATCATTGAGTGAAAATGCTGCTGCATAATTTCTCTGTACTTCCTGTCCAATTCCAACATTTTTACTGTTTGCGGAAGAGCTTGTCCCACCGTATAGAATTGGTACAGCATCCCGTGTCAATCGTACTTTTGTGGCGTTTATAAAAGACGTAGCAGTAAAATGATCCTCGCACAATCCGAAGTGTAGCGGGAGTAAATTTGGCTAATTTAGTATTCCCTGCAACATAAATATAAAAAAGTACATTACAATTACACGGTTTATTATTTAAAAAAAATTGCAATACAATGTTATACGGAGTGTTCGGTAATTCGCGCCCAGTACTAACATTTGTAAAAAAAAGTCGAAAAATCTAGAATCACTTTATCCAACCGTGTTTAAAGACGTAGTAATTATAATATGTCACTGAGGTAATAAACGTCGCCTTTTTCTTTATAGTGATTTAAAAGACAGATTGTTTTAACATTAAAAGTTAAATTAACTGAAAACGGGCTAAAACCAATGATCGAAAACGTATGTCATGACAATTAGAATTGACTAAAACCAACAGTTGAAACGTTGTGACAATTACAATTAATAAAGATGGCCAGTTAAGTCGAATAAAAATTTGTTATTCTTTATTACTAAAGGCTTAGTAATGCAACAAATTCTAATTCAGACGAAATTAGTATTTAATTAAGATCATTGAGCACAGATTCCCCTGTTAACAAAATATATTAATTTTTTTATCGCAAACAACCCGAAGTTTTAATACGGACATTTATCATACGCGATACACATACGCAAACGTATTCCTTTGTCAGCATATCAATATGTCAAATAATAATATATTTAAATGTCCAACAACGTACCTGTATTGCGTATCCATATTCTGTATCTCGCATCCTTTTGCATTGGAAATCTAAATAGTCGCTTAGAAAGCTTCGTGTTTGTACAGTCTTTGTACATACACCTATCACAAATGTGACTCGACATAATTGTAATATATATTGTTATTATAAATATGAAAAATAAATATAATTACACTAAATAATGTGTATGCACACAAATTTAAACAAAAAAAGAGAAGAAGATAATGTCAAAACCGACACAATAAAACACACGCGCACGAACACGCAATGTTGTTAATAGTTAATCGCGTCGGATCAGACAGCGACACGCTGTCAATGTGTAATGAAGTGCACTGATCTTCAAAACCGACACGGTATAACACACGCTCAGTGTTCACGACCACGCAATGTTTTCAGTTAATCGCGTCGGATGAGACAGCGGCACGTACGCTGTTAACGTGTTACGAAGCACATTGATCTCACAGATTCGTTAATAATAAATCAGACTATCTCCCTATTCAAAATCACACAGAATCGTACTGCAGGAATAGCGAAGTATCAAACAACACAACTGTAATCACGAAGCTCATCGATCGCGCTTACTGTCCTTACTGACTGTTCTCGCGGAATAAACCATTCGGGACGCCTATTATCGCGCTTCTTATGTTTCGCGTTAAACGGCCGAGAAACCACGTTTGTACGCTCATATAGATCCATATAGAGTATTCATAATCCGTTCTCATTTCAATTAGACCGTCTTAAGTATGCTAATACGACTCTGTGGTTTATAACATGTTAAGATTGTAGGTACAGCTAATACAAGACTGTCTAAAATATAAGATCCGTCTATGAATACCGCTCATAAAGCTAAATAAAAACTTTAAAAGTGTTGATATGGATCACTTATTTAAGTCATTATTATACTGATATAAAGACTAAGTAATGTACTTTTATTAAATGTTAATTAATTATCGTATATGTAGCGGCGGTAACCGCGAACGGGATATTACCGACTCCTTATCGTATCGCCCCGCGAGGCGACACCTCCCCTGGCTGCCGTACGAGGCACATGGCTCGACGAAATATGTACCGAACTGATATAACACGTAATAAATAAGTACTGTGTGAAAAACTGTGTATCAAGTGCGCCTCTCATCCCGCACCCATCTCCACGTTCGGACACAACAATTGCTATCTACCGCAAGGTGGTGTGGAAATGATAGCGCTCTATCATTTTCTTGCCACAGAATGAAGAAATAATTATTTTTTGGCTCGCGATCTTATATCGCGATTGTTATTCACGTCAATTGCTATTCATGTACGCACACGTAGAAAAATATCATTCTAGTGCTAAGAATTAAGAAAATCAATTACTCAATTTTAGTTCTCTTCTTCTAAGTAATGGTTAGCACGCGTGGTGTGCCTTGAAAAAATCGAAGTAGTTATCTTTGTACCTCAAAAAAATCCAAGTAATATCTTTACCTTAAAAAAACTATGCGCCAATTAAATATATATTATATCGAAAAATAACTATTGTTTTTAAAAAAAATGTATTCCCATTAAAGTGAAAAAAATAATATAAAATGTGAAAAATTTTAGTGAAAAAAACGGCGCTGCTGAACATAATAATATATATTAATGAAACAATTTCTATAATGAGAAAAGTACTTTAAATTAATGTGTGAAAGTCTCTACATTCACATTGTAATTATTAATTTAATATTTTAAATTAGTTATTTATTGCTTTCAAATATTTTGAAATTTGGCAGCGCCAAGTTTTTTTCACTAAAATTTTTCACATTTTATATTAATTTTTTCACTTTAATGGGAATACATTTTTTAAAAGAACAATAGTTATTTTTCAATATAATATATATTTAATTGGCGCATAATTTAAAGATATCATTTCTTTTTTTTGTAATATATATATTACATCGATTTTTTCAAGGTAAATATATTACTTTGGTTTTTTTAAGGTAAAGATATTACTTGGATTTTTTCGAGGTACAAAGATAATTACTTCGATTTTTTCAAGGTACACCACGCGTGCTTGGCGTCTTTTTTTTACCTTTTCGTAAAAGGTAATTTTGTACGGATATCACCCCTTTTTGTTATAGATACATCAAACGCCATAATGTTTATCGACATCGACATTTATGTCTGATAAAATTAAATGTAAATATTTTTTGTATTATAACTTACAAGAATTATATATGAGAGTTTGACATCCTTAAATGTGCAGTGTAGTTTGTATAAATTTATAAATCATTAAAAAAATTAAGACACAAAATATGAATATATTAGACAAAGTCAAATTTGTCGAGAGCACATTATGCAGTGTCTGCTATAAATAAATTTTGTCGAAAGAAAAACAGATTTGATACAGAATTTGGCATGTACGATGCTATTGGCAGAATGTCATAGTAGATAATATATGTATAGTAAAGTTCGTTAACAAAATAAGGCAATTAATAATTTATAATACAAACTACACTGCACATTTAATTACGGATGTCACTGTCAGATATAATTTTTGTGTTATAATACAAAAAGTATTTAGATTTAATTTTATCAGATATATTTGATAGTCATTATTAGAGAAAGAGAGAGAGAGAGAGAGAGAGAGAGAGAGAGAGAGAGAGAGAGAGAGAGAGATTGATTGATTGATTGATTTTGTTTATTATGCCAAAACATCAGCTAAAGGGCAAAGATACATAATAGCTAGACATAGAATAATAGAAAAGCTCTCAGAAGAAAAGCAGATTAACAATACTGCAACATGACACATTACTCAAAACTAATCTTAAACCTAAAAGAAAATTATTATTAAAAAAAAGCAGGAACGGAAAAGAAAACTTAATGTAAAGCATAAAAACTAATTGATATTTCGCAACGCAAGTTAAACTAAGATAATTATGTGTAAACGCAACAAACTAGACACACGACTAGACGATGGTAACATTGCACCAATATAATGCACACAAGAAGGCCAAGAGCGTCAGCTAGTTTCAGATGCAAGCAAAAATAAGTGAAGAAGGTTTTTAAAAGATGCGATAGAAGATGCAGAGGTTATACTAGTAGGAAGAGTGTGCCAAAAACGAATTGAGGAAAGACGAAAGGAGTGCATATACGTGGCAGTTCTACAAGTCGGAATATGAAAAGTTTGTGATGAAGCACCAAGACGGTCAGAACTCCTGAGCGATGGGTCAGGAAAAGTGGAAAGCTCACTAAGGTAAGAAGGAGATTGTAGGAAAAGGATACGATACATCTGACACCCAAGAAAATACAGCCTTCTATTTTCAACAGAGAGCCAGCCCAAGCGACATCTGTACGGAGTAATATGCTCATCTCGTCGCAAGTTGTAAATAAACCTAATACAACAATTCACGAGTCTCTGTAGTTTAGTGTTGAGTTCATCGCTCAGGCCATGATAAACGAGACAGCAATAATCTAAATGAGGTAGAACTAATGCTGTCACAAGCTTAATTCTAAGCTCAGTAGAGAGTGAGTTTTTATTGAACTTAAGCTTGTATAACGCCCAGTGGACCTTTTGCGAAACAAGCGAGATGTGTTTCCTCCAAGAGAGGGTAGATGTGAACATAACTCCTAAATTCCTAACTTCACTTACAAAAGGAATAGGCACTCGGTTTACAGTAATAGGTGGTAGAAGACAAAAGTCAATGTGCCTGACATATGCTTGACTACCATAAATAATCGCCTTTGATTTGGCAGGATTCAGTTTAAGGCCATTAGACTCAGCATAATTAAAAATGGCGTTCGCATCCTTTGAAATTAACTCTAATCCGCAAAGAATGTCAGCCGGTAAGCAAGATAGATAAATCTGAATGTCGTCAGCAAACAACATGTGTGATGCATGCGACAATACTCCGCCAATATCATTGATAAAAAGAGAGAATAAAAGTGGGCCCAGCACGGAACCCTGGGGGACGCCAGACGACGTAGACAGCCAATCGGAAAGCTTGCCAGTATCATCAACTACTGCCTGAGAACGACCAGTCATATATGAAAAAATCCATGTAAGGACGGCGTCAGAGAAACCGATCATCTTAAGCTTAGTGAGCAGACGAAGATGTGGAACAGTATCGAATGCCTTGCTAAAATCAAAGAGAATCATGATTGTAACAAGTCTTTTGTCAATTCCCTCTTTGATGTCATCACAAATGCGAAGCAGTGCTGACTGAGTGCTGTGACATGGTCGATACGCAGACTGTCTTGGATTTAAAAGGTCATGCTCGATTAAGTAGTCAGTAATCTGTGAGGCAATTATCCTTTCAAGAACTTTAGAAAGCTCAGGTAGATTGGCTATCGGTCTCGTATCTGACGGAGAAGCTGGAATGCGAATTTTCGAAAGAGGACGGATAAGCGCTTGCTTCCACTGAGTCGGAAATGACGAAGTTTCTAATGAGCAGTTGAATAAGGAAGTTAGATACGATGAAATTATAGGCCAAGCTATACGTAAAATATAGAGCGGAATTCCATCAGAACCTGATGCATACGAATGAAGCGGTCTCACGGAAATGAGCTTAAAAATCATACAAGGCGTAATGGCGGAGAAAACAAATTCTGGACACTGAGATGGACGAGTAACCAGTGCAATAGCAGAGATGAAGTTAGCGTATGAGGAAGGCAACTGAACGTTAGAAACAGAAACATAAAATGAATTTAATTGATCAGGCATAAAAAAGCATAGAGGAGAAGTCAAGGATGATTTTACAAGACCTAACCGAGCGAGTTCTCTCCAAAGTTTAGCAGGATCCATGATATTTCTGAGAGAATTGAATTGAAACTCACTCTTGGCACGCCTTATATCGATATTAAGCCGGTTGCGAAAAAGTTTGTAGGTGGCATAACCAAGTAAACTATTGGAACGTTTTGCTTGCTTATATAGATGATTCCGAGTACGAAGCTGGGTTTTAAGTTCAACCGTAAGCCACTGCGCAGGGGGCTTCTTGATAGCGAATACACGCTCAGGAGCAAACACATCCAGCGAACTAAGTAAAGTGTCAGACAACACCGCACAAAGCCTATCAACTCCAGGAACATTAGCCCGGTCATCAAGTCCGACACAATTACCATCAGTGATAGCCCGAATACACGCAAGAGAATCAGTATTCTCCATGATGGACTGAAGATGATCTCGAAACTCATCAGCATCAATGGTTCTGTAACAACGCCTTCGGATGTTACGCTCAATCACTACGTTCACACCGAGTGACAGCGACAATTCGATGAGATCGTGACCCGCAATAAACGGGCTCTCTGATTTAACAAACGTTAGGACCTTATCACCGTCGTCCACCGCAAAAATATCCAGCCACGAATCGGAAGTAGCTGTGTGATGTGTAGCGCCAGAGCGCACAATATGCAATGATAAGCCTGACATAAGCTCACGTAGATAATTCGCTTCAAAATTAGTCGAAAGAAGGTCGCAGTTAAGGTCTCCACCTATGATTATGTTTTTATAAAGATGTGAAGCACTCATGAGTGTTTCCACGAATTCATGTAAAAGGAGACCTTTAGGTCTTCTGTACACTGACGCAAATAATACAGACGCATTGTTAGGTAGGCGGATTGCGATAATTAGATATTCCGGGGAGTTGATGTCAACTCCCGCAGAAGAGGCAATAACTTCGACCCTCAATGACTCGTGAACAAAGCAGGCAACTCCTCCGCCTCGTCTACCTACTCGATCATTACGAATTAGAAAATAGCCATCTAAGGCGACCAGAGCGTCAGAAACATCAGAGTGTAGCCATGTTTCGGATACCGAAATTACGTGATATAAGTTGGCAGCAAAACGTATTCTAATTAAGTCAATATGCCCCCGAAGGGAATTAGCATTGAACTGAGCTACACGAAATTGAGTAGACGAGACGGATTCACAATGTGTAACCAAAGTCGAGGACATGTCGGACAATGACCGGTCGGATCGTGCACGTCAAACGAGCTTATCGAGATCGGCGCTAGAATTAATTTGAATCACAGGCTTACCGTCTGAGTGCCTGACACGAATGCGACCTCCCCTAACACTGACATGCATATAAGATTTTTCTTTAGCAATACGTTTAGTTTGCTGAAGCAGTTCGTATCTATCTTTGGGGAGAAACTCATTGACATACACGCTCCGACCAGAACCACCGTCGCAAATCTCACCCTGCTTGAGCACGCGACGCTCCCGCTGAGAGAGATTGATTTTGATTAATCGTCATTTATTATACGCTCTGGAACAGGTCCTCTAAAGCGTTAAGACATTGTTACACAATATACAAAAATCAGAAAACGCAAAAATACAACGTTGAAACACAATATGAAAAGATAGAAATAGAGATAAGAGAAAAGAAAGTGTATAAATATGTACATGTATATAAAGAATGAGCATATCGAAAGAGAATAACAAAGTATCTACACGTGTAATAATAAGCCCTCGTCATGCTGGAATATCAATTGTGAGTCTGCAGCGATTGTAGGAGCAAATGGTCATAGAATTTATGCTTAAATTCGCAAATGGAAGAAGAATTGCGGATGTTAGGTGGAATGTCATTCCACAGTTCAGCAGCTAGGGAGCAAAAGGAGCGCTTGAAGAACTCCGTGCGGCACAGCGGAAGGTTAAGAGCGCTACCCAGGGCCCTAGTATCACGCGTGGCTGTATCACGTTTAAACACGAAATTACTGAAAAAGACCTGAGATTTTTTCTTCCGCAACACGGAGAAGGTCAAGTTCCCCACGAAGTACAAACGTCGGAAACCAATTCTTAGCCAACCAAGTCTGGCCAAATAAAGAGTTATATGCTCGTCCCATTTGACCTGGTAAATGAAGCGGACGCATTTGTTGAATGCCCTCTGCAAACGAAGGTCCTGCTCTCTTGTGATATTGGTTTGGACCGAGCAACAGTAGTCGAACAGAGGAAAAACAAGAGCCATGATAAGCCTAATACGGAGAGAAATAGGCAGGAGGTGCTTGCCGAGTTTTAGCTGATAAAGCGCCGAGTTCACTCGAGAGATCGTTTTCGTGGTTTGCTGGGTCCAGGAAAGTGTGCTGGTGATAGAGACACCCAGGTACTCCACCGTATCCGAGTAAGGAATAGTAGTGCCGTCTACAATAATATGGGGTAAGGCACCCATCTCCAGGCCACTAATATATCGCAGTGTCCCCATGATCATCGCTCTGGTTTTTCTGGGGTTAATCGTGAGCATGTTGTCCGTTGCCCAACCTAGAACCCTGCAAATATCCTCGTTGATGAGAGAGATAGCCTCACAGAGCAATCCAGGTTCCATGTGGAGGTAGATCAGGAGATCATCAGCATAGAAATTGTACTTGCAGTGCTTCAGTACGATTCCAAAGTCCCTTATGTAGAGCACGAAGAGTATGGGACCCAGCACATAACCCTGGGGCACTCCCCCACGAACCGATCTGCCAGATGATAGCCTTCCGGTGATAGGATCGCGTACAGTCTGCTCCCGATTCGTTAGATATGAGCAGAGCCATCGCAAGGCAGAGCAAGAGAAACCCAGATCTCTAAGCTTGTTGATTAAGAGTCGATGACAAACATTATCAAATGCTTTTGTGAAGTCAAAGAATACAGCGACAGTGATCATTCTCTTGTCCGCGGCCATCCTAACGTCATCCAGGACTCTGATCAGAGCTGTCTGCGTGGAGAAATCCCTCCTGTAGGCCGACTGAAAGGGATCCAAGATGTCACAATCCTCAAGGTAACTCACGATTTGATCCGCCGCGATGCGCTCCAAGACTTTAGACATTGCGCATAGTAATGAGATAGGTCTATAATCGTTAAGTTCTGCAGGGCGCTTCACCTTAGAAATCGGACAAATAGTAGCGCACTTCCAGACCACCGGAAAAACGCCGTGTCAGACAGAAATTGAAAATATGAGTCAGTGCCGGTAGAATGCTGGGAAGCGCCCTCACAACCAGACTGCGGGGAAGTTTATCCCCGCCCACCGCATCCGATCGGCCTATACAGAAAGCCCTTCTAACGTCCCTCGGTTCAATGTGTTTCCAATAAAATTTGGAGTCTTCATATACCTCTTCGCCTAAGTAGAAAGTCCCACTGGAACCGGGATCAGAAATCCTGTTGCCCGTAAAATGGTCGTTCAACTCGTCGACATCAAAAACGAGTTTGTCAGCCACAGCTTTAGCTCTCAAAAAGCCGAAATGTCTGAGCTTCTTCCAGATAAGATTAGGCTCGTTGATGTCGAGGAACGCCCTGTGGAAATATTCGGCTTTAGCCCTCCGCACCTCGAGCTGAACCTGATTTCTCAGACGCCTGAAATCGTCATAATTAGCATCCGTTCTACTCCTCTTCCAAACTCTCCTTAATTTGTCTCTAGTTTTCATGAGTGACTTAATTTCAGGCGTGAGCCAGGGCGCAGGCAAATGCTTTGGTTGGATGACTCGATAAGGAGCATGTTTGTCATAGCAGGTCAGAAGAAAGTCATTCAGGATCCCGAGTTTATCGTCGATGTTGTCCGATGTGTAAAGGTCCTCCCAGGTCTGGGCGTCCAATTTAGCCAGAAAGTCCTCAAGGTTGAAAGAGCGGAAGTCGCGAACACGAATGGTGCGTCTAGGAACACGCTCGATTTTGATGTCATAGGTGATTTCAATGAGATCATGCGCAGACAAAAAGCAAGCATCGTGCTGCTTGTGCCCAATTAGTTTGTCCTCTTCATCTATAATGCACAGATCAAGTAGAGTGGAGGCAGTACGTGTATGGTGCGTGGCAGTAAAGTGCACAAGAAAAAGATTTGCCGCCCGCACAAAGCGATAAAATCTGCTCTGAATCGAAGGTGAGAGAACAGAGATCCGCGTTGAAATCTCCAAATATTACAGTATGCTTATAATTCACTGACAGGTCGGAAAAATCATTAAAAAAGTCAGATAGAAATCCACTATAAGGAGGCCTATAACAACAGCAAGCAAGACCTTGGAGTGGGAATTGATTGAGACTTCAACAATCAAGTATTCTGGTCTTCCATGACAAATGTTCTCGGACTGACGCAGAATCGACGCATGGAAAGCGTTAGGCACATAGATAGCAACCCCCCCTCCAGTCCTGCCAACGCGGTCACATCTTAAGAGACGGTAGCCGTGAAGAGAAACCAGATGGTCGGGTACGTGAGGTTTGAGCCAGGTTTCAGAGAGACATATGATGTGATACCCTGAATCATTGAAAAAGGACTGAAATTCGTCGAAATGTGCAAGCAATGATTGGCAGTTAACATGACAGAGACGCAGGTGGTGCGCAGGCTTATCTATAGTTAATGCTACTAATCCTTTCCGACATACGTTTACGTAAAATAGGGCAGTTCTTATTATCAAGGGCGGAATGATGTCGACCCGCTTGTGGCAACCACCGCTTGCAATTTCCGCATTCAGGTGTTTTGCTTCTGGCGGTGCAAACCTTAGTTTCATGACCGCCAGCACAATGACCGCATAAAGTCGTAAAACGACAATGCTTCGCGAAATGTCCGAAGGCGAGGCATTTAAAGCACTGAAGAACCCTGACGTAGTCGGTGACCTCGCAAGCATAGTAATTTATAAATATAAATTTGTCTTTCAATAGGAAAGTGCGGATGTCCGGGGTGACCTCGATCACGCAGTTGGTAGTGCGTCGATTGTCTTTCTGAGGAAAGATGTACACGACCTTGACCTCCGGAGCATCGAAATCCCCCAAGTTCAGGGTAACCAGATCCTCCTGAATCTCCTCCCTGGACATATTGCAGGGCACTCCACGCATCAACAGCCTAGGGTTTACCTTACCCTCCTGCTCAAGTCTGAGACCCGCGTCTTCGAGTTCGCGTGAACCTTTCATTTTCGGCAGATCCACAGAGAGTGCCTCAATTCGCACACCGTTATTCCTAGCTGACGAGATTCTGTTGACTTTTAGGTTGTAATCTGATGGCTTGATGGTCCTTTGTAGCACGTCCCTAGTCTCCCTAGACGTTTTGTACTTCGCGGAGAAGTTCTCCCTAGGCGTAACTATCAAGTTAGTGGTACGTGGTACCTCAATAGAGGAGCCACGAGCCATCCGCACGCGCGATTGCCCAGAAACTACCGCCACATAAGAGGGCACAGAGGAGGCACCGGCATTCCCCTGCTCGGTTAACGTAGCGTTAGCGTTCGAACGAGCTGTTAATTTGTCACAGGCATCAGACAAGGCATCGCTCACAATACTTTTAACTGTCTCCGCTAAGTTAAACTGCTGAGAATTGCATTCAATCATATTGAGATATGCCACCGAAAGTTCATCGAACGCTTCTTTACAAGCGCGAAAGGCAGAATCAATTTGGGTCCTCTTTTCGAGAGACTCTTTACTCGACAGAAGCTGCCTCGATACATTGTCGTGATGCCTGTTTAGTGATTGCCTCAGGGCATTGACCCTGGAGGCACTTAAAGCCGTATTTTGTAATACGTCCGCCGCTGTTGGTAAGTTCGACGCCGATGATATACGAGAAAGACCTTTTGACTTGTTTGTGTTTTCCATCTGCCCGCCGCCGTCGGAGTTAGCATGGGTGGGGGAAGTCAAATCCGTCGTCCTCTCCGGGTTCGACATGCCGTCCGAAGGAACCAATAGGAGGTGTCAGCGCATGCGCCCCTCACTCAGATTCCGTCAAGAGAAACCGAGATCTAGAAAAATTCAATCGAGATCCACCGTGAAATATAAGAAAATACCTCTGAGAATCCCGTGACCAGCTCAAAAGCAGAAAGAAAAGGCAAGCAAACAAGCTCTGCAATCCATGCACTAGAACGAGAAGGCCCCGGAGGGCAGTAAGCAGCAGAAAATGTTCTCAAAAAGCAGAGCGATATACAACACGTCTAGTCATACTCACATGCACACACAAAGAGAGAGAGAGAGAGAGAGAGAGAGAGAGAGAGAGAGAGAGAGAACGCGAGCGGTGAACGCGAGCGTGACCGCGAGAAAGAGCAATACGTACGATAGATATAACCTCGCGACCCTCGCACAGGGTGTATCCCAGGAACCAGCCATCCGCAAGGCGCGAACTCTGCCACTCCAGCACTGCACTTCGTTCGGAGTGTTCGGACGCGACGACGCGGACGGAATATTTCTCGACGACGCGGACGTCTATAGCGGCCCATAACATGTACGAGTTTGATTCGCGAGCCGGACTCAAATGTTTTTCACCACACACACACACTCCCGAATAGTCTCGATTCTATAAACGTTGATCCCGTTGATATAATCTCGACGACGCGACGCGGACGTCTAAAGCCGCCCATACATGCGTACGTTTGATTCGCGAGCCGGACTTAGCCGGACTCAAAAGTTTTTCACCACACACACACTGCCGAATAGTCCCGAAATTTGGCTCGTCGGACGCCGAGCCCGTCTCGTAACATCTCACCCACGAACGAGTGGAAACCGAGCCGAGCCGGACTCGCGACGTGTATGGGCCACTTTACGGTTATGTTTACTCCTATCACCTCACATGTGATCGATCGATCGAACTAACGCATCTCTACGCGTAGAGACTAGAGCGCCGCATAACGGCAAGGGTATGAACTGGACAAAATCAGACACTACAGCGCTGCGCCGCGCGCCGTGGCGAACGAAGCAAACGGAGAACGTGGACGTTTCTTAATTGTAAATTTTCAGCTTTGAGTTTTGCATCGCAATATCTCCGCTCGTAGGACACGTAGCGGAAAAATAAAAACACTTCTTATATAAATTTGGTCCAAGCTTTACGATAAGCCTAGTTAGAACTTGATCCGTTCACTGGTTATCGAGATCTAAAAATCTCGGGTACTCGCAACTCGTCGCGTCGCGTATATAGAGCCACGGCTGTCTCGCTCCGCGCGTACTTGGCGCGAGACACTACCGTGTCTCTTGATTTTTACAAAAAATATTTTCTTAATAATAGTCTTAAAATACACTCATTATTTTATTTAAAATAAATAATATTTACTTAACATTTTCTAGTCTGCATACACACACATACAAATTACATACTATAAATTACTTGAATTAAATAAATATTACTTATTACAAATATTTCATAAGTTCATAGAAAAATATAATATTAAAACAAAAATTTGATTTGCTTATTATTTTAACTTTTCTTCGATAAAATGTTATAATGTTACATTCTTTGAAGAAGTATAATTTCTCTTTGCGGATACATGATAATGACTTTTTATAAAATTTGTGATGAGTACATTTCAACATTAATATCAAGAAAATATTCTATGTTGAAGATAACCATTGCTTACTAAAAGAAAAAAAGTAAATTGAGTAATCGCTTTTTTATGCAGCAGAATTGATATTTTTCTGTGCGTTGCATACATGCATACGTGCACATGCATACATGCATGTACACGTACACACATAGAAATTTTTTGTGCCGTTTGACAAATTTATTTTTATTAAAAAAAAGGCGAGGAACTCTCTTAGCTCAGAACGGGAGCCCAGCGTTACTCGCCACTCGTGTGTAGTCATTGCCGCTTGTAGTAAACAACTCCCCGCGCGCTTGCATTTGGCGGTAGGCCGGGCTAATACGGCGATTTTTAATCATTAATATCTCGTTAACTATTGCGAAAATTGTAAAATGGTAAAGGACTTTTCGACTCAGTTGAGTCCGTTCTATATGTTTTTGAGAAAAGTCCCCAATATTCCGGGACACCTTGTATACAAGGCGATACGCCAAACATACCGCCCACCAAAATACAATGCATTTTTTATGCTTGATTAGACCCCTCTGGCGAATTGTCCATCGACAAGGGACACAATTTCATCAGAGGACGAGTGAGAGAGCCATCCGCTGTCCCCACTGTGGCGACCCAAGATATACCGTCGCGACCCGGGCGTGATACGACTATTCGTCCTGGCCTTCATTGCAAGGGAGAAACGTTTTCATTCTTTAATAGGACCGGTGTCCTTCTTGTACCGAGTTAGGCGACGATCTTAGCCATTTTTGTTGCTGCAGAGTGTGTAAGGCTCGTCATGCCAACGATTCCAAAGATGTTGGTGCATGTGTTGCACCGGTTGCCATCGATCAAATCTACCTATCGGCACCGGTTCGAGGAGTTCAAAGATAGGAGAATCCCCCGGGTCGTTAAGGTCAAAACTAGTAAGATATAGGTGCCTGGAGTTTAGGATGACTTCTATTTGCGCTATAGGTGTGCTAAAGTTTTCAATGATGAGCATCTGAGCTCCCACTATACGTTTAGGTGAGTCTTCAACTATTCTATCCTCGTTTTCCAAAGGCCACCGAATGTGGCGCAAAGGGAGAGTTAAGTGACGATTTGAAGTCTTCCTGATCTGAAGCGGCTTGCATACGACTATTAAACTCTCGATGAGTTTCCACAAGACTGGTGCCGCAGTCACCTTGTGTCAGTGAGCAACGGTCACGTCTAGCTATGAAGCGCCTCAGAGCGAGAAGGGCTATATCAATTATAAAAAATGCGAGTTCCAAGCGAACCCCTTTATAGCGAGACAAACAAAGTATAAGCCCTGACTAGGGTTGCTCCTCGAGAACGACAACTATGGGTGATCTACCGCCCACCCTGAGGAGTCCGGTTGGATCCAAGAAGGGGGCAAGGCTAGGAAGAGGTTTGGAGCAACTTGGGCTACGGTCAAATCTATTGATATCTTCTGCGAAGCAGTAAGATTGAACGAGTTTTACGAGATAGCAAAGCCGAATGAGATTCGACTTGATCTACAACGAGAATACCATTAAGCGAATTTGATTTAAATCTACAAGAACAGTGAGCTTATATTCTAACGAGATTATCTAATGACTAAAATCTATTGGGAAACGAAATAACTACGATTTGCTATTGTAACATTGATAACGATAGTATAATGAACGAAACGATCGAAAGAAAAATGCAACTTCTCTGCATTCTCTGGAAAGCAGTCAGATTCGTGTGTCTCGCTCCTCGGACACACCGGAGTTCCATGATCTGCTATCCAGATGACCCTGAATGAATCTATTACCACTAGCCTTTGATTCTAAATTCAAGCCACAACGACATTCAGGTGCAGGAGATCGCTTTCTAACTGTTTGGCGCGAACTGCCAGAACGAAGATTGTCTTTTGTAGAAGAGTATACTACTAAATTGCTACATTTTTCACGACTTGTAGTCTGTGAAGAGGATATATTTTCCTTTGACGACGATGGAGCAGTGGGGACTTGCTTTGATCGTCTGAATTTACTAATGGAAGTGTCAACTAATTTGCGAGTAATAAACGAACGAAAGGGCTGTGGTGAACGGGATGACACCGAGCCCACTAGTACCTATCCGAAGATAGTGTTGAAGGCGTCGGAGTCACCCCTCTTTCCTACACGACGACCGTCCCGAAGCAATGACGTAAAGTCTTCAGCTCCAATCAAGATGTGAACGGGACTAGGTCGATGGTATTGCGGATCAGCGAGTTTTAATCTTTCTAAATGTTTCCAAGATTGATTCTCCACTGGACGACTAGGCAGTTGAGGTGAGATGCGTGGGAGAATCTTGGTGTCCATTGGAATGCGAACATCAAGAGACACGGTAGTGTCTCGCGCCAAGTACGCGCGGAGCGAGACAGCCGTGGCTCTATATACGCGACGCGACGAGCTGCGAGTACCCGAGATTTTTAGATCTCGATAACCAGTGAACGGATCAAGTTCTAACTAGGCTTATCGTAAAGCTTGGACCAAATTTATATAAGAAAAGTGTTTTTATTTTTCCGCTACGTGTTCTACGAGCGGAGATATTGCGATGCAAAACTCAAAGCTGAAAATTTACAATTAAGAAACGTCCACGTATTACTGTTGCTGTGTTCGCCACGGCGCGCGGCGGCGCTGCTGGGGGGTCTGATTTTCTTGTGGCGTTCATACCCTTGCCGTTATGCGGCGCTCTAGTCTCTACGCGTAGAGATGCGTTAGTTCGATCGATCGATCACATGTGAGGTGACAGAAGTAAACATAACCGTAAAGTGGCCCATACACGTCGCGAGTACGGCTCGGCTCGGTTTCCACTCGTTCGTGGGTGAGATGTTACGAGACGGGCTCGGCGTCCGACGAGCCAAATTTCGGGACTATTCGGGAGTGTGTGTGTGGTGAAAAACGTTTGAGTCCGGCTCGCGAATGAGTAGGTATACTACACCGGTTCTGGACCATATACCAAGGGGATCTGAGGGGGGGTGAGGGGCGGGGGGTAACCGAGGGCGAGGGGGATGACGTCACGCGAGGGGGGGGATGATGCATCCAGGCAAAAGGGGGAGGGGGGTGGATGTTTACAAGCGGCGTCTCATATTGCAAAGGAGGGCGAGGGGTGTTGACGTCACGCGGGGAGGGTGATGACATCACGCGAGGGAGGAAGTTGGAGGGCGAGGGGGCGTAGGGTCCGCGCGGGGGGGGGGGTGCTGCGTTAGGGTCGCGTAGGGTCCGCGCGGGGGAGGGGTGCCGCGTTAGGGTTGCGTAGGGTCCGCGCGGGGGAGGGGTGCCGCGTTAGGGCCCGACCGCGCCGCCGCCCGCGCCGCCGCCCGCGCCGCGCCGCCCGCGTTCGCGCTCGCTCGCTCTTACCTTAATTTAGGGGACGCCCGTGTCCGCGCCCGACGGGACGATGCTCGAGCTGCAATCGTAATCGCTTATGTCAAGACTCTGTATAGAGGGTCACTATGTGTGACTAAGCAGTGGTAAGTCGGTCAGTAGGTCAGTTATTGTAATCTGAGAGTTACGATATCGCATCTCTTCGCGTTCTCTCTACCCATCCCATTCGCTTTCTTTTGTTCGCGCATCATACGCTCGGTATTTAAATTTTAATATTCTAATAAGGAACATGTATAATATTAGTAGAGACGTCGTAGAAATCCTGCGAGAAGAGGAAGGGGCGATACTCGAATAAATGTAACGCAATAGAATTATTTGAATTAATTTATCAGGCAGAACTACTCGGTGGAATGCCAGCATTTGCTGCGTGGACAAGGGAAAACTGGCCGAAAAACCTTGTCAGCATTCAATACATATTGTAAACATCATACAAAAAATATATACACAGTTGAAATGGCAATAATACAAATGATAAAGAATAAATCATAATACATACAAATATGAGTGAATACTCACGAGATAAGATACACATTAAAGAAAAGGTAAATTTACTTCTAAAGTTTATAATAATTAATCTTAATATCACTTGAATTAAAGTGAACAGTGTATTATCAAAAGGTAATAGTTGAATATGTAATACGTAATAGATGAATATGAAAGTTGAAATTGAAATAAGAATATTGACTAATAATTAGAAAAGGATATATAAAAGTAAAGCAATAATACTTAACATAACTCAGTTTGAGCAGCGTAATTCAATAAAGAATAATTCAGAGAAGAATGATCATCATTCGAGAGTATTCAGAAAATAATAGCATAAATCACACATATAGAATTTTATATAATAGAATAAAGTATTCGCAACGCAGTGAATTAATCACACAACAGTAGGTGTAGAACACCGGTTCTGGGACAGGGGGCAATGAGGGGGGGGTGAGGGGCGGGGGGGTAACAGAGGGCGAGGGGGATGACGTCACGTGAGGGGGGGGTGAGGGGCGGGGGGGGGGGTAACCGAGGGTCGAGGAGGATGACATTACGCGAGGGGGGGTGAGGGGCGGGGGGGGGGGGTAACCGAGGGCGAGGGGGATGACGTCACGTGAGGGGGGGGTGAGGGGCGGGGGGGGGTAACCGAGGGTCGAGGAGGATGACATCACGCGAGGGGGGGTGGATATTTACAAGCGGCGTCTCGTATTACAAAGGAGGGCGAGGGGTGTTGACGTCACGCGGGGGAGGGATGCCGCGTTAGGGTCGCGTAGGGTCCGCGCGGGGGAGGGGTGCCGCGTTATGGTCGCGTAGGGTCCGCGCGGGGGAGGGGTGCCGCGTTAGGGTCGCGTAGGGTCCGCGCGGGGGAGGGGGTGCCGCGTTAGGGCCCACCCGCGCCGCCGCCCGCGCCGCCCGCGCCGCCCGCGCCGCCGCCCGCCCGCCCGCGTTCGCATTCGCGCTCCCGTTTGCGGAAAAATCCGCGTTTTAAAAAAAAAAACGTTATTTTACCTTAATTTGGGGGATGCCCGTGTCCGCGCCCGACGGGACGACGCTCGAGCTGCAATCTTTGTAATAGTTGCCGTATCCCCTCAGCGCGGCCTCGGCCTTGACCGCCACCATCACCACCTCGACCTCGACCTCGACCTTGATCACCAGCACCACCTCGACCACCACCACCACCACCACCACGACCACCGAGCAATCGGGTGAAGAAGGCAATATCCTGCAGTAAAGTATTGAAGCCGAAATGGCCCCAACCACGTCCTGCACCTTGATTTGGACGATGCGGGGGCCGCAGGCCTGCCGCAAGCAACCTTGCGACAATACTGTCAATGTCAGTGTTGGCAATGCGGCCCAAGCGTGTCACTAATGTGTCTTCGAATTGTAACATGGCCCGAGCATAGCGTATTGCTAGGACACGTGTGTCATGTTGAGGTGTAATTACAAGTTGTACTTGTGGTTGTGGCTCTACTTGTGGTTGTAGCTCAGCCTCTGGTGACACCACTGGCACATGTCGCGGAAAATGCTCTAAAGGAGCCATTACGTTCAAAAGTGTACTCCAGCGGGTACTACGTTATCACACTCACACACACAAAACTAGCAAAAAAAAACTGTCATCGCGAACGATGTTTGACACCGGCGAGCGACAGGTACAGACTGAAGCGGAACTGCGGCAAGAAACCCGCTAGAGGTAAAGTAAGGACAGTTTGAAAACTGATAAATAGTCGCTTCTAGCGAAAAGGATGATTATATCTCGTGTTACAAAGACGAGCCGCCTAACCTTGACGCTCTGTAACGCGCAACGCCATAATCGAATGGCGTAGCAATGAAACATACCGTCGTAGAAGACGGTTGTTATTGTTATTGTTAGAATACAAAATAGAGATCGGCGCGATGTCATAGTTTTTAAACGATCGCGGTGTCGCGGTCATGATCAGCATTTTCTTTATAGGAAGATTTGTTCTTTTGTCAAGGTTTCAGCGAGCGCGTCGCTACATGTTTCAGCGGGCGCGTTGCGACATTTTTCACGCATGTAAACAAACAGCGTCTCACACTACAGAAGCGAGCGCCGACGTTGTGGCGAACGTAACGCGTATATCGCTCGAGTGGAAAATAAAGTACATCGTGATTCAGACCTGAAAAATACTTTTTTATTTTTTTCTCTTACGTATTTAGTCATGCGTAGTGGAGGGGAAAGGAGATAAGAAATAAAACGTTGTAACGTACATATACGTATAATTTATTTATTTTTTATAAGTGTTATAAAAAGATTCCACTTCGTTCTCATGTTTCGACCACCAGTTAAATATTTTAAATACGTTTTGCAACGCGCAATTCTTCGTATGTTTTCCGCATCGCACAGTATTAGTGGCATCCAGAGTGTTCAAAGAGTCGATGTCTTCGTAATCCGCATCAATAGTCTCGACGATCATTTTCTTTCTCGCAAAATTTTCGAGCAGATCCACCAGCCATTCGCGTTTCTGGATTCCCTTGACGTACACGAGAGTCGGTGGTGTCTCGTTGTCGTCATCATCATTATCCTCTTCATACCAAACACGGCCGATGTAATGAGACGTTTCACCATACTGTACGGCACGTTTCCGTCGTTACCATCGTAAACCGTGATGATTTTTGATCAACCAGGTAGCGCATGATTTGTCGGAATTCATGAGGAGATTCCACGGCAATGGGACGTTCAAAGATGTAATGCGCCAGAACGGTTCCCTTTCGCAGCACCGCCACCTCCTTCACGACAAACTTCATTCCGACGAGGAAACCTTGCAGGTCCACGAACGTTGGTACGGACATGAGATTTCTCTCTCTCTCTTCGATGCGTTACTCGAGAAGAATGACGCGCAAATATGCAAACGTCTCGCGACACTTTTTGCTTTATACCCTGCTCCCCCTTCCCCCTCTCTTTATTAATAGTTGTTTTTTCGACGTTGCCGCGAACGCTCAGACAATTTTGCGCACCACGTTGGTCAACGGGTTGTACTGAATAACGCGATCGTGTATGATGAGACAGTACGCTGAGGTATTCGGCGGTACATTCTCCATGCAATCAAATTCTATTCTGACATCCACGGTGGCATTTTTGACAGATTCGTTTTGTCGAGAGCAGTCGATGACCACTATTGGGGCGTATAGTAGAAAATTCGGGACATCAAAACACGGCTGAACGTTCTCGCGTCCGTAATACGCTCTACTGAAACGCGTGTACATATCGTACAGAATCGCCCATCTGTGTCTACCAAAGTCCAAATTCATGTCATCGTACGGATAGAATTCAGAGTTTAGATAGAGTTTCACGTTGGTCAATTTGCAATGATCGAACGTTGTTACTTCTCTGCTCATAACGTTCTTTCGGCCTGTCTGCAGAGCAAATATGACGTATCGCGGTTTTTCTAGCTGAGTCGCGGTCTTGATGGCCCACGAGTGTTTGGTCGTGTTCTGCAACAGGAGATACTCGTACAGATCCCACGAACGGAAACTCATACTCAGATATCGTCCGTTTTCCAAGGCGCGCAGCATCGACAGTTTGTTGATCTCGTTCAGCAACACGTGAGGCATTCGCCATTGTATCTTGAGTACGTTGATAGCAGGAGTCAACGTCGGATTTCCCACCAGGGAATTGTTATCGTTGCGCGATCGTATCAAGATCAATTCATGACGCGCGTTGATCACCACGCGTTTGTAATCCTCGCAAAATCCCAGTAGCATGCTGAGCGGTACGTGAAAAGTAAAGTTTCTTCGCGTAGAAGTGATGTCCGCGTTATTGAACATATCCCAGCCGGCGTTTTTCAGAATCGTACTCGCGCCCAAAGACAGTGACGCGTAGTTCTTGAGCGTTGTTGTTATTCCTACGTTTCTGTTGCGATCAATCTCCACGCCGTCGAGTTCGTATCGAATTTCATCGAACATAAACGCGACTGCATTATTCGCCAATACCACGTTATCGGGTTCACCGTCTACTCTGTTCACCGTCAATATTCCTTCGATGTAGAGAAAACTTTCGCACGGCAACGTATACAGATCCTGCTGTTGTATGGGTATTCGTATCTCATCGCTATACTCGAACGTTGTGTTGGCGTACGCATTGTACGTGTGAGTCTCGATCTTGACGATGCGATCGTCAAAGACCGGCTCGCTTCCGATGTTAAGGATATCGGTCATGTTTCCTCAGATATTTCGCACCGCGAATCCCAAAGATTGTAAAAATTCAACGTTCGACGCTGTGAGCTTCTTTCTCGTATTTGTAGCGTAGCCTAACGCTGGTGATGCAGATGATCGGACGATATCGTCGGTCGCTACCGTAGTGTAGATAGTGTTATCTCTCGCGTGCTCCGAGTCCGTCAACACGAGCATCTCATATATGTCGCGCACACTCACGCGCGTTATCGCTGACGCCGTCGTACGTGCAATCTGACGGTGATTTCTTCGCCTCGAAAGTCGAGCAATCGTCCGTCCTGATCCACGATGCGTACCGTTAGATCCGTAATGCTCTGTGCGATGATCGGTAGGTAAATGATCTGCGCCGGTGTTTCCGATATCTTATATCCTGGTGGCACGCTTGGAGAAAATTCGTGTATCGTGTGAACGGGTTTGCCGTTGCTGTACGCACCCGCGGTCACGTTACACTCTAGACGGATAATGTTTACGTTGATGATATTAATCGGTAGGTCCGATCGGTGCCATTTTCTCGGCTGCAATATACGCTTCGACGAGAATCCCAGTAGCGATCCAATGTTGTTTGGTCTGCTAAAGTTTACTCTGAAAGCGCAATTAATCTCGCTCTTCATCGTGTTGTAATTAGCACGGAGCACTAGCGGATATTTTACAGCCTCGTCGTCCTCGTACTTCACGTTGTCGTCGTCGTCGTCGTCACCGTCACCATTCGCGCGAGCGGTCTCCTCTCGCGCGATATCCGCGACCGACGTACGATTGTCGCGGACGTTTCCGTGAAACAGCGCGTTTCAAAAACTCGTGTATCGCTCGTATCTCGTACGATCCCTCGGGTATCGTGATTTCCGTGTCATCCTCGTCAAAGTAGAATTTATTATTCGAAGAATTAACGTTCGGTATCGTGTGATAAGTCTCAAAAACCGTTAGACCGAGCTCGTAGTCACCGTCGCTCAAATCTACGGCGGGAAAGTAGTGCACCGCGAGGATGCTGCTGTTCCCGGTCAGCGTGAATGTCATAGACATGTCGGGAAAACTGTTCGACTAACACTGAGTCTTCACGGCGCGTCGTCAGGCTTTAAATTCACGCCGATCGTCGTCGATCGTCAGGAGAAATCGCAGACACGCTTGTCCGCAAATATTCTGATCGTATGTCTGAACGGGTGTGTGATTGTACTCCACCTTCGTCACGCTCGGTCCGAAATATCGCGTCAACTCTTTCGGCGGTCGAAGATTACCGAAACTGTCGAAATACATCGCGCGGTTTCCCCTCTTTGCATACGCTACCCAGTGAGTACCGGGACCCGCCGCATCGTCCAAATTTACAATGCCACTCTCGTTTCGACGTATACCACCGATCGGTAACGAGTCACGCATGAAAACACCCCTGAAGAACGGTACGCGCATGTGTTTCGCCAATCGATTCAATTGCACGTTAGTCGTAATACCCGTGGGCATTTTCAACGTCTCTTTGACGTTTTTTTTTTCTTATTCTCTCTCTTCTTCTTTTTCTTTGACGCAACTCCTTGTCCGCGTTTGTACGGAGCGAGATAAAGTCCGCGGCCTTCCATGGCGCGATTGTGACGTTGCATCTCTTCCAGCTGACGTCGCGCGGTTTTGCTAGCGTTCACAGCTGTTGCGACCCCGGCCGCCCCACCGGCCAGGGAACCGAGAACTCCCAGCAACGGTAGAATCGGCAATACGCCGCCTCGTTTCGCCGCCGGAAGTATCCGTTTTTTCGACGCTCTCCTCCTCCTATTTTTTTTCATGGTTCGCAAACCCATTCCTAATTTCCGCTTGGCATTCATGGCCGTCCAAACGGCTGTAGCGGCAGCTCTCTCTCCGAGAGCTGAATCTCTCGCGATGACACGTCCTAGCGCCTGCTCGGCGAGTACCTTGTCCGCCGCGTGTCTCCCGGTGAGATCTTTGTTACGCGAATACGCTATGTCGTGCTCGCGACACGCCGCGTCCAGTGGATTTACACCCGGATCACCTCTGGCTAATCGCTCCTTCAGCCGAGTGCCCGGACCGCAAAACTGATAGCCGGGAATGTGCAATTCGAACGGAAGTGAGCATATCGCGCTGTTGAACAGGCCTTTGCCTAATTTTTTCGCTGGCATTCGCCGCAATTTTTTATCAACGGTGCCGGACCGTCGATGTGCGTTCGATGATGCGGTAAATTATAATGTTTTAAGCACCGACGATATTGCTGAACCTCCGAATCCGCCTTTATATGTTCAGGAAGCTTGTCCCACACGTCGTGGACGTGATCGCCACACATTTGCAACAGAACAGCCTTCGGTACAAATTGTAGCTGCTCGGCGCTGCAATCGCGAATATCGGAAGGTCTTGATAACAGGACGAACATTTTTCCGCTACTGAGCGATTCGCGGATTCGCGCACCTATAAATAGGCGTCCGATCCAGCCCTCCGGTCAGCAATGCGAAAAAAATGAGATTCGTGCGACAACCGCAGGCGATTCGCGTGACGAACTGCGACGACAGATCACGGTCGATGGGGGGCAACGCGGAGAAGCGCAGGCACGGTACGATGCTACCGACCACTATACGCGCCATCATTTGCGGCCCCTCGAATTGCGGTAAAACCAACGTTCTGATAAGCTTGTTGGAAAGTCCGCATGGTGTGCGTTTCGAGAACGTGTACGTGTACTCAAAGTCGCTCCAGCAACCGAAATATCGATATCTGGAGAATTTATTGACGTCGATCGACGAAATCGGCTACTTTACGTTCTCAAACAACAGTGACGTCATTCCGCCGAGCGATGCGTGTTCAAACTCGATATTCGTCTTCGATGACGTGGCATGCGACAAGCAAGACGCCGTGAGAGAGTACTTTTCAATGGGTAGGCATTCGAACATCGATTGTTTTTATCTCTGTCAGACGTACACGAGAATACCTAAACATCTGATACGCGACAACGCGAACCTGCTGATCCTGTTCAAACAGGATGGAACCAATCTGAAACACGTGTACAACGATCACGTGAATACCGACATGTCGTACGATGAATTCAGCGCGCTGTGCAGCGAATGTTGGCAGCGCAAGTACGGATTCGTAGTGATAGACAAGGACAGCCCGCTCAACAATGGTCGATACAGAAAAGGCTTTAACATGTTCGCGATACCGCAAAAGCGGTCAGTCGTCGTCGGTACCTCGTCGAGGTAAAACGTCGGAGAGAGCGTCACTTTACGTATTTCCGCGATGGCTGCGATCGACAAGAGCATGGATATCCGCGAGCGCGAGAAGGTTGCGAAGAAGATTGCGAAAACGAGCGAGTCGATTCGCAAGAAACTTCGCGCTATGAAGACCGGTAAGATCGAGAAAGGACATTGAGTTGGACACGCACTTTAAGCCTCTCATCGAGCCGTTGCAAAAGATCGCCGACAAATCGATCGCGGTGAAGAAAGAGGAGTCGGAGAGCGACGCTGAGATCGAAACGTTTTCCGAGGATGCGACGCCGAGAAAGAGAAAATGGTCGGATCACCCACCGGCACCGCGTAAATCTAGCCAATCGAAACGCTCGAAAGCTTTACTGGATGTGCCACCACCGATAACCTCTACACCGATAACCTCATCTCCACCGATATCATCTCCGCCATACGTAACGGCGAGAAAAGTGCAGCCTACAATAAAGTTCGAATTACCCGCAAACATGCCTGTTTTTGAACTCACGGACGACACGGAGCTCGCGACGTCTATTCGAAAGGAGTTGGAAACACCTGAGGGTCCGAGAAGCGTTGCACGATACCTTGGGGCCATTGGGTCATGAGTACATCGGTGCTCTTATGAGCGCCAAACCAAGGAGCGATATAGATACCGTGTACGGTGTTTATCTCGGCAACGATGGAATGATGCTCGGGAATAAACGTTTCAAGGTGGACAGCGTGGATAACATACATATCGGTGACGTAAGTTACATCGGCACACCCGGTATTTACGAGTTGATCTTTAAAAACAAGCCTGATGAAAACATGTACACGGAGGAGGATATGCAAAAGTACATGAATATACTGTTCGAGACGAGCACTCATAGAGCCAATCACGATCCTCTCGGTCGAGTAAAGTCCAACAGGGGATACAAGTGCACTAATATAATCAAGAAATTGATACCGCCCACATCTATGAAGAAACAATCCGGAAAAGGATTATTCGCGCCTCGCGCGATGACGCTGACCGACAATAAGATCGATTACGTGCACTGGGACGATCCTAACGAGTTGGTGGATCGTCTACGATTGCTCGACGCTTCGCGCCACGCTGGCAACAATGCCCACGACAACGAGATCCTGTCGATCATCGAGGAACTTCGCGAAGCTGGTCTTATTATAAATTGAGCCGCGCGGCAACGAGCCGCTCAATCAGCGGTAAAATGCCAATCAACAAATTTGGTATATTCGAGCAGAGCAGAGACGCGTCGAACGCCGTATCGTATCATCAGTGGAGCGGATTAATGAGACATTTTGTGCGCGATAAAGCTCTGTGTCGCACCGCTACGGACTTTGATGCAAAGTCGCGCAAGATTCGTCGCGTGGCGCAACCGGAGGCTGACGGTGACGCGGTTAATAAACTGTACGTGGAACAGAGCGTTAAGAGTGTGAGAGACGAAGCGGAATTCGAGAAGCATCGTAAAACGCGATTGGAGACTGAATTCGAAACGAATCTTAGACTTCTGAGAGATAGCGTTAAAATTTTGAGAGATCAGTTGGAGAAAATCGAATCGAATCTAATCGCGCTCAAACGAGATACGCAATCCATGTTGGACGCGAACCGAGAAGGCGCTCGAGGCACATATCTATCGATCGATGAAACCTGAGTAACGATGGCAAGCGGCAAACGATCCGGGAAAGGTTACAAAAGGCTGTCGAATGACGATGACGACGAAGGGCAACGGGCGATTCAGGACCGGTCATCGAGCAGCAGCTATCAACAGACCAATGAACGGGCCAACGAATGGTTCAGAAACAGCTGTGAACGGTTAATGAGCAAAAATAGATGACGACAAGCCAGCGACGACGACGACGAAGAGCTGAAAGAACTGAAGAAACCGCTATTGAGCGATGATGAACGGAAATAAATGGTTGATTGAATGTCATTGGTTAAAGACAGAAAAAAAAGTTTGAGATATAATTTCTTTGCGCGTATTATTACACACCGTTAAAAAAACATGACATCGTCGAAATCCGATGGACGTAAAAATATCGAGAAGCGACGACTCGTCGAGGAACTGCACGCACCGTCGAGAAGAAAATTTTCCCCGAAGACGCGTCATCGTGCGTGGGTACGATGACCTGTGGCAGGCTGACATTGTCGAGATGCGTCCGTACTCGCGTTTCAATAGAGGCTACCACTACATACTTACCGTCATCGATGTGCTGAGCAAGTATGCATGGGCCGTGCCACTCAAGAGTAAAGGCGGAAGCGAGACAGCCGACGTTATCGCTAAGATAATTCGAGACAGCAAGAGGTGTCCGAAAAACTTGCAAACCGATATGGGGAAGGAATTTTACAACGCTGACGTGCAGCGTCTCATGAGAAAACACGGCATCAATCATTATTCTACATATTCGGTGATGAAAGCATCGGGCGTCGAGCGATTCAATCGCACGTTGAAGAACGACATGTGGAAGATGTTTACGCTCAATGGGACTTACAAGTGGGTCGACGCGTTATCGCGACTCGTGTCGGATTACAACGCGCGCAAGCATCGAACGATCGGCGTGCGGCCCGTCGACGTTACTCCCGCGATCGCCGAAAGACTCTTGAACACGGTGTACAGCGAGATAAAGATCGCGGGTCCGGCAAAGTTCAAAGTAGGCGACCCGGTACGCGTCAGCAAGTACAAGACAATTTTCGAGAAAGGTTACACGCCGAATTGGACGACCGAGGTCTTTAAAATTGTTAAAGTGCAGCGTACTAATCCCGTTACCTATCTACTCGAAGACTATCGAGGAAAATCTGTCACCGGAGGATTCTACGAGCACGAGCTGCATCGCGCGGCCTATCCAGACGTGTATCTCGTGGAGGAAGTACTTCGCAGAAGAGGTGACGAGGTTTATGTGAAATGGCTGGGATTCGACGGATCGCACAATTCATGGATACACAAGGACAACGTGATTTAATATATAAAGACATTTATTTTTTACTGTATAAAAAATGTGTAGAACATAAAAATATGTATTACATACAAGTGTAAAATATAAGTATAAAATATAAGTAAAAATATGTATAAAACGAAATATGAAATATGATATGATATGATATATAAGTATAAAATACATTTAAGAAAAAATATGTAGAAAATAAAATATGGAAATACATAAGTATTTATACATATGAAATATTAAATTATTTTTTATTATCCCATCTAATATAATATCTTTATTAACATCATGTCCAATATAAAACATTATATTTCATACATTGCATACATACATACATACATACATACATACATTACGTTATACGTTATACTTTACGTTATACGTTATACATTACGTTATATTACATACATTATACGTTCCGTTCTACGTTATACATTACGTTATACATTACGTTATACATTACGTTATACGTTATATTACATACATTACGTTATACGTTATACGTTATACATTACGTTATACATTACGTTATACATTACGTTATACATTATATACGGTATATACATTATGTTACAAGGGTATTCGATAATGTCCCCCACGGTAACGTATCGGTCGAATCCGGTAACATGTACCGCTTGTCGTCGTACGGACTCAGAGCGATTTTCCTCTCGGACATTGTACGCACTTGGTGCAGTTTTGATCTTATACACGACTGGCGACGAGTCATTTCAATCTCGTCGTTCAGACACCGCGTGTAGTCGTCGAACGTTATAGTACGCGCTACGACGTTACTCTTGACACCTTTTGCTTTCTTAGTGTCTTTTTTACCATTGACTCGCAAGGCGTACATTTTCGCCCTGAGTCCAACGAATTCGGTCATTATCGCGCCATTATTTTCATCTTTCATCAAGCCCGGCACTTTCTTGTTCTCAAGCGGTATACCGTACGCGTTGTCGACCGGGTAATCGCTCGTATCAAACCTAACGATATCACGTTTCACGTTCTCGTACACATCCTCGCACTCTATACGGTAGATCAAACTGTCAGTGTCGGTGTACATAATTTTACATCTGTCGCTATACAGAGGAGACATGTACTCGTGATGAAATTCATACAAACATATCTTTGATATGTCGAGGATACACATGCCTACGTAGATCGGTTTGTTAAATTTCACCTCGAGTTTGCGTATTTCTATTGCAACCAAATTTTCCGAAAATATACTTCTACTATGAAAATTTAGTTTAGCGATCATTGCCTCCGCGCCGTATCTACCCTCCCAATGAGTCAATAATTTTACGTCTACATGATTACGTACGTTTTCCATCGTTTTCCCGAAAACCGCGTTATTCATCAGTTTATATAAATTCTTTTCGAAATCGTTTGTCGCGCGCGTTCTAAATCGGGTGTTTAATTCGATGTAATCGCGAAACCATGGAGATTGAGCGAATTGCAATACGCGATGTATTTTTGTAACTTGAAGGCCATGGCGCGTGCATTGCTGAAGGTTGCGATAGTGTATGACGTAGCGCTTCTTATCGCACACAGTTGCAAGGAGCTTGACCTGCCGCGCGCCTGGTGGCTTATCGCGCGTCGGACAGAACGGTAGGTCAGCGTGCGCGTCGTGTTTATTTTGTGGGTACTCCAGATCGACCTCGAGAATATAACCTGTGGGCGAATTCGTATCGATCGCGCTAAAATCAAAATTCGAAACGTCTTCGATCCATCGAAAATCGGCGTACGGTAGTGGTTGGCACATTGCCCAACCGTACAAGTTGTTTACATCGAAATACATTAGGTACGACGATGGTTTCGATGGATCGTACGACTGCATGTACTTGTTATTGGCTCGCGCGTATCTGCCTGAACATTGACTCAGACCGCCGCGAATACCGCGTTCGATAAACATTACCATATCTATATCGGTTAGCAGTTCGAAATTTACACGAGTATGCTTCAACATGGCGTCCCATGTGAAACCTGGCAATGTGTAGTAATAAACGGGGTCTAGTCCGTAACTTTTGATGCAACTGCCACGAAAATTTTCGAAAACGTCGGCCAATAACAATACATCTGTTTTTAAATACAGATCGCTGTATTCTCCCAAGGTTTGAATGGAGAATCGCTGCCAAACGTTCACGGCGTGCGCGTAATCGCTCTCGGACACAGTGTCACCGACCAATGAACTGTAAAATGATTCGCGCGGTGGTAAACGCATGTCCTGCAATTTGTCCATGCAATCCACGTATTCGTAAGGAAAGACACCTTTTCGCGTCAATAGTTCTAAATCGTGGACTGATAATTCGGAAAATTTGGAACGTACAATTTTTAATTTGTCCTTATCGAGGAAGGATGCCAATTTCTCGAGACTAGTGGTGAGAAATTTTAACGAATCGATGAACCGTAACTTTATATTGTTTCGCGAATCTGATTTATCGGCTGTGTCTTTAACGTTTTTCGTGAACGAGATATATTTTTCTTTAGTTAACGGTAGTACTTCGATCGAACCTTCGAACGTGGCAGCTATTTCCTTTATGATAAAATGTGCGTCATAGCCGGATAAATTGTGAAACACTACGGGAATGACATATGAGTCTTTATAGTTGAGATTGCAGTTTGAATGCGGCGGGACCTCTGTAACGACCGGTCAGATGGCAATGATCGCGTACTCGCTCCTCATCGTCGTTTAGTGTGAACGGTTTTCGCAATGTGGCAGTGCGTCGCGCTGTGAAAACGCATGCCACTGTTCTTTCGAAAGCGTTTCCATGGGGACATTGGCGGATAAAATACCTTTACGCGATGCGCTATTTCTTCGAGTTCGTTGGCGAACCACGCGACGCAATCCTTATCGCGGCGAAACCGATACGTACATAACGAGTCGTCGTAAGAGCACTGCACGTAGTATCCTATGCTAAATACCTCGTGGCGTTGATATGCGTACGTCGACGTTCTTTCATCCGCATCCATCTTCTCCAGGGGTGCATTCGAGATCGGCGTACACCACAAACGGAAGCCGCTCCTTCCTGTTGTAGTTGCGAAAGCTCAGCCATTTGTCGTCCTCGCTCGGTAGTCGGATGGCGCAGTCGTTCATCTCACTGCAGTCTACCGTGTGCGATTGCAACTTGTCGCTCGAACTAAAATAATGTAGACATTCTGCAAAAAGATTTGCAATTTTTACATATATCTTTTATATAAAAAATATAATATATCGTATATTATGATTTTTCTGTTTAATGTATACTCACCGATCGCAAA
>JASTWR010001678.1:0-36579 GCA_030770355.1 Harpagoxenus sublaevis | reverse complement strand
AAAAAACGCATTCTAACCGCCGCTAGTGTTCCGGCTAAACCCGCATGCATTTGCCTCTTGTGCTCATGCATTATAATCAGGCGAGTAAATACGTGGTTATTCGGTATCAACATGGGATGCTTATGTTCGTAAGATAGGTCGGAATTACTCAAACGACCTCCTACACGCAAAATACGTTGCTCATCTAAAATTGGATTTAATGATAGGATTTTTACTACTTGATGGCAACGCCTTGCCACCCTCTAGAGCGTTAATTTCTGGGGCAAACTCTGTACTTTGTACCATCCTCGTAAGAGTAACTAAAGATTCATTTAATTCATCAGACGATAATGAATTGACGCATTTCTTGTCTACACTATTCTTCGCGTTATGCATGAAACGCAAACAGTAAGCCGTGACTCGAAGTAATTTCATGAACGATGAAAAACGATTCAATAAATCCTGATCTAGTTGAAGCGTAGCGCATACGATTTTGTTAGCCTTTAGTTCGAAGGGAGCAGGAAGGGACGCAGTATCTGTAATCGGCCAGTGCTCCGAATCGAGGGCTAACCATGGCGGCCCGTTCCACCATAACTGCGACGTTGCTAGTGTTCCCAAACTTGCACCTCTAGAAACAATGTCCGCGGGATTTTCGTCACTTGGAACGTAAAACCAACGATGCTATTTGTTAGCCGTTGTATCTCCGGCAACCCTATTTGATATGAAAATCTTTAACAGACTCGCTTCAGTAGCTATCCATGCTAAACGATCGTGGAATCGCACCAGTAAAAACTATCGTGGTTCAAATTAAGACGGCTTAATGCTGCTTCCACGCGTTGATGAAGTCGTGCCAAAAGCAATGCACCACATAACTCCAGACGTGGCAGACTTATTGTTTTAATGGAGCTACACGTGATTTGGCGCATAATAGTTTAGTGGTAACGCTACCGGAATGATCTACCGCCCTTACATATATACACGCTCCGTACGCTATTTCGGACGCATCGCTAAACCATGCAATTGTACGCTGATACATTGGTGGCACAGAACATGTCGGGGTACTGAAATTTCGTTTATATGTTTCATATCTTCACAGAAATGATTCCATGAAGTAACTATATCGAGAGGTAAGGATTCATCCCAACCGAGTCCTAACTGCCAAATCTTTTGCATAATAATCTTTCCTAATACGATCGTCGGACTGACTAATCCTAATGGATCAAACAACTGTGCTACGAACGACAGTACTGTTCTTTTCGTTATTCGAGTCGGTCTGTTACCGCTCTTGCTCGTTTGATAATTTAGGCTATCGGTATCGGTATTCCAGGATAAACCAAGAGTTTTAGAGTTGCTATCCTGTGGCAGAGACATCTGGCTAGTACCGGTTCTGATTGAAGTGCATTGAGGATTTCCTTGCTATTGCTATTCCATTTTTGTAAATGGAAACATCCGCTGCTCATTACTGTGTCTACATCGCGTGCAAGCTGAATAGTGCCCTTAATTGTGTTGCTTCCACTGGCCACATCATCTACGTAAGAATCTTCCAATATAACGACACATGCCTCGGGAAATTTGTCGCGCTTATCCTTTGCTGTTTGCTGAACTGACCGAATAGCCAAAAATGACGCTGATCCTGTTCCATACGTTAAAGTGTTTAATTGAAAATAGCGTAAAGGTTCCTTTTCGTCTGCTCGCCATACAATACGTTGGAGTTTTCGATGCGGCTCATAAACGTTAACTTGTCTATACATTTTTTTGGCATCAGCCG
The DNA here is from genome assembly GCA_030770355.1 of Harpagoxenus sublaevis. Taxonomy (NCBI): domain Eukaryota; kingdom Metazoa; phylum Arthropoda; class Insecta; order Hymenoptera; family Formicidae; genus Harpagoxenus; species Harpagoxenus sublaevis. The sequence goes on along the minus strand of JASTWR010001678.1, from coordinate 34,832 downwards.
TAAATACGTACGGATGTATTCTAAATCTGAGCAATATCGCGTGATAGTCGTCTTGAATAATAGGTCCGACCATTAAAATGTCGTTTAATGACAAACCTGATGATGTTTTAGCCGACCCATTAAAAACCACACGCACTTTGGTAGTCGTGCTCGATTCCTTGACAACGCTATGATGTGGTAAATAATAGACCGCATCGCGATCACCATCGTTCGGCAATACTTCTGTCATATGATTGAGTTGTTGATATTCGTTCATAAATTGCACGTATTGTTTCTTAAGAATCGGATTCTTGGATAATCGCCTCTCTAATGCATAGAACCGCTTTATTGCCATGTTTAAAGAATCTCCGAGTTTATCAACGTTTGTTCGAAAAGGCAAATGAACTGTAAATCGCCCCTGTTCATCGCGAACCGTGGTTTTAACGAATAAAGCCTCGCATTCGGCTTCTTCCCTTGTAAATTTTGGCACCGGTAAGCATTCTTTGATCTCCCAAAATCGCTCCAAATTGTCGCGAACTTCCTGTACGGTATTTAAATGACATAACGATTCCGATTTTTTATACGTAAGCGACATGGGACCAGAAATAATCCATCCGAGTTTCGTTTTCTGAAGGAACGGTTTGCCATTCCCTAATTGTATCTGTCCGGCGCAAAGGAGACCCCAGAATATACCAGCTCCTATCAATAAATCTACGCTTTTGGGGTAATTGAAACGCGGGTCTGCTAACGAGAGACCTTCAGGTATATTTAACGTTGATATATTATAGAATCTGTTTGGTAGTTCATGTGTAATATTGTCAACCACTAAGAACGACAATTCTGCTTTATAATCATTATACAGTGATTTAACAGACGCGTTAGTTTTATGAGAAATATTTGTTATGCTTTGGTTAACTCCCGAAACCGGTAGCCTTACAGGCGTCTTCGCGAGACCTAATTTCTGTATTAATTGCTTCGTAGCAAAATTTGATTGGGAACCATTGTCTAACAAGGCTCTACACTGATGCCGTTCTCCATTGCTATCGAATATGATCACTCTCGCTGTTGCCAATAATATATATGAATTATTAGCAACCTGAACTACATGTGTGGCTATTGTTGACGCTTGGGTAACGCTCGATTTATCGTTATTTATACTGGATACCGCTTGACCGCTCGTTTCGCTCTCGACTTTCGGCTTGTCAAAATGCAATAACGTGTTGTGTCTACCGTTACATTTTTTGCATCCGCCTGCCTTGCAATCTTTAATGAAATGATTGTTTCTCAAACAATTCGTGCATAATTTTAATTTTTTAATCTGCATTAATCGTTGGTCAACGGGTAAGCTTAATATGTCTTTACACAAATATACACTATGTGAACCTTTGCAAAACTCACACTTTATTTCATTTGATGACAAATGAGATAATGAATTTCCCTTCGCCTTATCTTTTGAATCTTTAAACGCGTTTATTTTATCCGATTGTTTTCCATCGTTCGATAATCTTTCGAGAATTTGACAACGTTCATTTAAAAATGTTTTAAAGCTATCTAAACTTGGTAACTCATTGCGCTTAACTGATAGTTTTTCCCATTCGTTTCGAGACGCCGAATCTAACTTAGAAGAAACGAGATAAATGATTAACGAATCCCAGCTATCGATTGGTTGACCAAGCGATTCCAACGCTCGCAGATGCTGTGACATGTTGTCATACAAACTTCTTAAAGATACGTGTGAATCTTTAGTTACCTGAGGCAGTTCGAATAAAGCCTTTACGTGATTGTGCACTATAATGTTTCTGTTTTCGAATCTTCTCCTTAAGATATCCCATGCGATATCATAATTCGCGTCCGATGCTTCCAGTGTATCTAATGCTCGTGCGGCATCTCCGCCCAGACATGACCTTAAATAATAAAATTTCTGTGTTGTAGTTAAGGTATTATTATTATGAATAATAGCCCTGAACGTGTCATTAAACTGTATCCACTTATCGTATTCTCCGTTAAACTCCGGCAATTTCAATGTAGGCAATTTTATATTTTGATTGGCACACGTATGCTCTGCCTGCGGTTGCGGCCGTTCGGCATTTGCTCCCGCTTGCTTTAATTCCCTGGCTGTACCTACTACTGAAAAATATGCCGTTTCAAAAACATCGCGATGACTCTTTTGCGCGTCACTGTCATCTTCTAATTCTATTTCGGTCTGTATCTTATCGAACTTGGACCATAATTGCTCGGCTTTCTCCAACCGTGCACCCAATTCTGTAAGTTTCCTGTGATCGTTAAATTTTTCGATAAACGTAATAAACTTGGATAACTGACCCTTGACAAGACCACGTTTCTTTTTTAATATGCTTAACTTTTCCTTCGCCATACTGATTCGCGATGTTTAGTACCGTGATAACACAAATATGTAATAGAAAAAATTATAAGAAACACGAACGTGAACCACTTTCGTTTACGTACCGCAATCGAGAGCCTAACCTCAACCTGGTTGCTAAGTACTGACTCGACGGTGCTTGGATTCCTCGCTGTCGATCGCCGATCTTCCCGCTATGCTCTGCCGAATCCTCTCGATGTTCTGACCGAATCTATTGCCACCGTGTCGCGTCCTCTCTATGTCCTGCCGGAATCTGCTATTATCGTGCTATACTCTGTCGTGCTCCGCAGGAATCCGCAGTTGCCGATGTATATCTTCTCGATGTCCTGCCGGAATCGTCCGATTTGCGCCGGACTCGTCCGATGTTATTCCGACTCGCCCCGAATCGCTGCCCAAGATGGCCGTTGCTGCGTCGATTTGCCGAATCCGTGATTTACATGAATTCGCAAGTCCGTTTGTATAATGCTTATACACTGCGTAGACTTGCAGGATTCGTTTCAGCGATGATCGGTACAATGCGTAGACTCGCAAAATCCGTTTGTGGTTGCTCGGATCCGCGAAGCCCGTTTGTATCTTTACGATCTTCCGATTTGCTCACGTGAACTGCTCGAGGCGAGACGCCATGTCCCCTCATTGAATCGTTGCCTGTGCGTCGTCGTTCCTCACCCAAATATCCGGCTCGAAGGACCATGTACGATAATGCGATCTCGAATCGTCTGGAGATCAGTGTTTTCTCTTGGTGATGGGATGATGGATTGTAAAGACGTGTACAACCGTTTTTGATGCTGAGGCGGAACGCTCTTTATTAGTGATGCACAGGAGAACAGTCCACACGGAAGTGGGAATTCGACATCCGCTCGCTCTACTACGGGGGTCGCGCCTCATCGAACGACATCTACGCGCAAAATTAAGAACTATGACCGCACAGGGCCCGCGCCTCTTGGAGCGGCAATATAAATCAAGAACTATGTTCGAACAGGTAAAGAACTTATTAAATCTTATTCGGTATGTTATCTACGTGTGGTCGTGGTCAAAAAGGTTGTCCGACTTTTTTTTATAAGTTTTGGAACGCACTCTGTCATGTGAGAGTTGATGGTCCCTGCTCACGGCCATAACCTTAAGTTTTGCAGTGACATATTATCGGAGCAGACGGACAATCTATACAAGGTGTCGGAATAGTTTAAAATACCAGAAGAAGTGAGCACGTGTATTTTGACGCAAGGAACAAAGCCAGTCATAAAGAGGAAAAAAGAGAAGAGGAATATGAGCAGAGAATGGTAAGTAAAATGACCAGTGACCAATATTAGAAAAGAAATGTAATAATATACCCATATAAAGATTTATATACCTATACATATAAATAACTTTAGACAAACAATTTTTATTAACAATTATCAATATGAAAATAAAAAAATGCATAATTATGCCATAAAATATATAATTAAAATAAATAAATACAATAGCATATAATAAGTAATAACTATTGCAGTAATTGTTATGCACTTGAAGCAAAAGAAATGACATTGTATGCAGAATTATTTTAAAGAATTATTGTATATTATACATATTAGGCACATCATATATAGTTTCAGGAGGAGAAGCGATGAGATTAAGCAAAAATGTTATGCAAGAAATTGTTGGTGCATTCTTTGGTATAGATGAGGCAATGAGCTATGCAGAAGTTATGAAGTAAATTTGCCATTTTTATATTTTTTATTTTTGTAAAACATTAATAGGATAATCTACCTTTCTAGTAAACTAAAATTGTAGATACATCTGAGATCTTCTATTCTCTATCTCCTTTTTTTTTTTTAATTCCTTTACATGCTGGTTCTAGGCTTGTAAAAGGAATGAACTTCTCTGTTGTGGTATTTGATACTGCACCTACTGGGCACACATTGAGGCTACTATCGTTTCCGCAAGTGGTTGAAAAAAGATTGGGAAAACTAATGCGCTTAAAAATGAAGATTAGTCCCTTTATCACACAAGTTAGAATTAATCCATGCTTGCGGAAACGATAGTAGCCTCAATGTGTGCCCAGTAGGTGCAGTATCAAACACCACTACAGAGAAGTTCATTCCTTTTACAAGCCTAGAACCAGCATGTAAAGGAATTAAAATTAAAAAAAAGGAAATAGAGAATAGAAGATCTCAGATGTATCTACAATTTTAGTTTACTAGAAAGGTAGATTATCCTATTAATGTTTTACAAAAATAAGAAATATAAAAATGGCAAATTTACTTCATAACTTCTGTATAGCTCATTGCCTCATCTATACCAGGGAATGCATCAACAATTTCTTGCATAACATTTTTGCTTAATCTCATCGCTTCTCCTCCTGAAACTATATATGATGTGCCTAATATGTATAATATACTAGAATTCTTTAAAATAATTCTGCATACAATGTCATTTCTTTTGCTTCAAGTGCATAACAATTACTGCAATAGTTATTACTTATTGTATTTATTTATTTTAATTATATATTTTATGTCATAATTATGCATTTTTTTATTGTCATATTGATAACTGTTAATAAAAATTGTTTGTCTAAAGTTATTTATATAGGTATATAAATATTTATATGGGTATATTATTACATTTCTTACATTTCTTTTTTAATATTGGTCACTGGTCATTTTACTTACCACTCTCTGCTCATATTCCTCTTCTCTTTTTTCCTCTTTATGACTGGCTTTGTTCCTTGCGTCAAAATACACGTGCTTACTTCTTCTGGTATTTTAAACTATTCTGACACCTTGTATAGATTGTCCGTCTGCTCCGATAATATGTCACTGCGAAACTTTAGGTTATGGCCGTGAGCAGGGACCATCAACTCTCACATGACAGAGTGCGTTCCAAAACTTATAAAAAAAGTCGGACAACCTTTTTAACCACGACCATACAGTTAACAATTGTATGTACAGTCGCGGTCATTAATGCCTTCCACCTGAAGTCCGTCGCGTTCGGGGGCAGATAGTAGCTGAACGCGTCGCGTCTAGCGCTATTCGTGCTTCATGACTGTTGGGTCGGTAACGTCGTGGAGAACGGGCAAAGACCGTGTCGTGGAGAAAGAGAGAGCTGTCAGTTTGACAGCTGTGTGTCAGCGGAAGAGAGGTTAAGAACTGAGGGATCGTCCAAAAGTAGAAGGAGAGTATAAGAAATACAAGGACATGTTAATTATTTGAATAGTAAATAATTATTATACGACAAATTTATATTGATATATATATAATTTCAGATATTGTAGCTAAGGCATTAACAAATATTATTGGCCGTATCGAGCCTTCCAGAGAATTGGAGTCGAATACGAATAGGAAAAGAGGAAGAAGAAGAAGAAAACCAGCTAAGATAGAGAAATGAAGAAAACAAGGATGACTGTGAGAAAGGTAGAGGTGATGGTCAATTGAGGAGGAGATGCAGTAAGATAATTTAATTTATATTATATAAGAAATTATTACATTATTAGTAATTTCAAAATACGATTGCAGAACACCAGTGGGAAATATCAGCGTCATACGATCCGCGCTACGCTTGTCATGCATGCATGCCGCATCTATTAAATATAAAAATATAAGCGCTCTCTCTCTCTCTCTCTCTCTCTCTCTCTCTCTCTCTTGGCTGGATATTTTTGCGGTGGACGACGGCGATAAGGTCCAGACGTTTGTTAAATCGGAGTGCCCGTTTATAGCGGGTCACGATCTTATCGAATTGTCGCTGTCACTTGGTGTGAACGTGGCGATTGAGCGTAACATCCGAAGGCGTATTTACAGAACCATTGATGCTGATGAGTTTCGAGATCATCTTCAGTCCATCATGGAGAGTACTGATTCTCTTGCGTACATTCGGGCAATCACTGATGGTAGTTGTGTCGGACTTGATGACCAGACTAATGTTCCTGGAGTTGATGGGCTTTGTGCGGTGTTGTCTGACACTTTACTTAGTTCGCTAGATGTGTTTGCTCCTGAGCGTGTATTTGCTATCAAAAAGCCCCCTGCGCAGTGGCTTACGGTCGAACTTAAAACCCAACTTCGTACTCGGAATCAGCTATATAAGCAAGCAAAACGTTCCAACAGTTTACTTGGCTATGCCACCTACAGACTTTTTCGTAACCGGCTTAATATCGATATAAGGCGTGCCAAGAGTGAGTTTCAATACAATTCTCTCAAATATATCATGGATCCTGCTAAACTTTGGAGAGAACTCGCTCGGTTGGGTCTTGTAAAATCATCCTTGACCTCTCCTCTACGCTTTTTTATGCCTGATCAATTAAATTCATTTTATGTTTCGGTTTCTAACGCTCAGTTGCCTTGCTTATATGCTGACTTTATTTCCGTCATTGCTAGGGTTACTTGTCCATCTCAACGCCCAGAATTTGTTTTCTCTGCCATAACACCGTGCATGATTTTTAAACTCATTTCTGGAGGACCGCTTCATTCGTATGCGTCGGGTACTGATGGAATTCCGCTTTATATTTTGCGTATTGCATGGCCTACGATTTCATCTTTTCTTACTGCTTTATTCAACCACTCATTGGAGGCTTCTTCATTTCCGTCTCAGTGGAAGCGGGCGCTCATCCGCCCTCTTTCGAAAATTCGCATTTCATTATCCCCGTCGGATACGAGACCGATTGCCAATCTGCCTGAACTTTCTAAAATTCTCGAGAGGATTGTTGCCTCTCAAATCACTGACTACTTGATTGAGCATAATCTCTTAAACCCGAGACAGTCTGCGTATCGACCGTGTCATAATACTCAGTCAGCACTACTACGTATTTGTGACGATATCAAAGAGGGGATTGACAACAGACTTGTCACAATCATGATCCTCTTTGATTTCAGTAAAGCATTCGATACTGTTCCACATCTTCGTCTACTCTTGAAGCTTAAAAAAATCGGTTTCTCTGATGCCGTTCTTACATGGATTTTCTCACACTTGACTGGTCGCTCTCAGGCTGTGGTTGATGACAGTGGTAAACTTTCTGATTGGTTGCCTACATCATCCGGCGTCCCTCAAGGCTCCGTGCTTGGCCCGCTCTTATTCTCCCTCTTTATCAATGACATTGGTGGAATCTTGCTGCATGCATTTCATATGATGTTTGCTGATGACATTCAGATTTATCTATCATGCTCACCGGCTGACATTCTTTGTGGATTGGAGTTGATTTCTAGAGATGCCAACGCTATTTTCGACTACGCTGAGTCTAATGGTCTCAAATTAAATCCTGCCAAATCAAAGGTGCTCATTTTTGGTAGTCAAGCTTATGTTAGGCAAATTGATTTTAGTCTTCTACCGCCTATTATTGTAAACCATATACCGCTTCCTTTTGTGAGTGAAGTGAGGAATTTAGGTGTCGTTTTCACGTCTACTCTTTCTTGGAGGAAACACATTTTGCATGTCTCGCAAAAAGTCCATTATGCGCTGTACAAACTTAAATTCAATAACAATTCTCTTTCAACTGAACTTAGAATCAAATTAGTTACAGCATTAATTATACCGCACATCGACTATTGCTGTCTTGTCTATCATGGCTTGAGCAATGAGTTAAATACTAAATTGCAGAGACTTGCAAATTGCTGTATTCGCTTCATTTTTAATCTTAGACGTGACGATCATATTACGCCTTACAGACGACGTCTGGGCTGGCTCTCAGTTGAAAATAGAAGGCTTTATTTTCTTGGTTGTCAGATGTATTGCATCCTGTTCTTACAGTCTCCATCTTACTTGAGTGAGCTTTTCACTCTTCCTGACCCATCACTAAGGAGATCTGATCGTCTTGGCGCCTCATCACTTACTTTTCACATTCCGACTTGCAGAACTGCCATGTATATAGACTCCTTTCGTCTTTCTTCAATTCGGTTTTGGCATTCTCTTCCTACTAACATTACATCTGAATCTTCTTTTGCATCTTTCAAAAACCTTCTCCATTTATTTTTGTTTGCTTCCGAATCTGGCTGACTCTCGGCCTTCCTTGTGATTATATTGTGCATTTCACATCGTCTAGTCGGATATCTAGTTTTTGCATTATATATATATAAACCTAGTTTAAGTTGTATTATATTATATCTATTTAGATCTTAAGCATTACATTTTTTTTCTTTTTTACTTGCTTGTATTGTACCTTTGCCCTTTAGCTTATGCTTGGGCATAATAAACCTAATCAATCAATCAATCAATCTCTCTCTCTCTCTCTTTCTTGGTAGACGTGAGTATGATTAGACGTGTTGAGTGTCGCTCCGTATCTTGTGACTTTTTTCTGCCGCCTGTGGGGCGTCTCTAGTAGGTAGTCTATGAGAGTTCTAACCCAGATGCCAGATGTGGGACGAGGTTCATGGCAGGGGGTTTCATATAGTACCTAGAGATATTGATAGATGGCGTTCGCGACCAAGATCACGGTCGATAATATCGATCGAGGTCACGCAATTTCTTTTACCATCTAAACTAGTCACGTGGTCTTTTTTTACCATCCGAATTAGTCCGATGGTACATATGATTGCTAACTGTACGTGGATAACATACCGAACAAGATTAAATAAGTTGTTTATCTATTATACATATCGACCGCAATGTTAGTCGCAAGCGTGCCCTATGAGGTGTTCTCTATGCCCGGTGGTGGGGGGTGTGGGGCCCGTGGGGTAAGATCCCGACGGGGGATCGTGCAATTGCGTTGATAGGTCCGCGTTGAAGAGGGAGGGGGAGGGGGAATTTAGGAGCGCTTGTCGGGACATAGTGTAATATTTAAAATAACCTAAGGGTGATCAGCTATAATTTATGACATTGACAATAAATTATCTTGATGTCGATTTGTCTTTTTTTCTTTTCTTTTTCCTGTGGAGATCCCTTTGTCGAGGGCTTCGTGTTCGAACAAGTTTCACGACGCCATTTTGGAGTTGTAACGTCACATACTACGTTTCTTTCTCTCGCTCGACTCATTTCCCTTCGCGTTCTCGAACTTTCCTCCTCTTTAGTATTTTAATCTTATAAATAATTTAATCATTTTATCAGTTCCTTAAATTTATAGTTTAAGAAAGAGACATTATCGCAACGCATAATTTAAACAAGGAATAGAGGAGAAGGAGGTGAAAGAAAAATTAATTTTAAATTGTTTACCGTGTTATTGTACATTTATTTATTCATTAACCTGCTACATTATATCCTTATTTAAACAAGGGATTATATCACTCCCATACATCAATAGGTCTCTCCCTCAAGGAATCATACAAAATTTGATCTATAGCATACACTATTAATTCACATTCTAAAATTGAATATTTATTACAAACGCCGCGCAAGATTTTAGCGGCGTCATATTTTTCGGTAATACGATCTCTTAGTAAGATACTTTCGCATTCTCTACATTTCGCATCTACCTCTTTCGCTTGCGGTGCTAGCTCGACGTATACATTATCGAGACACTGTTCGAGCTCAAATAAAAACAGTACGGTTGACGGCTTCATGTACAAGCATGTGTCGCGTAACGTAAGTTTCACATTATTTTCACCGCGCATTTTAACGAGTTCCATTTTTAGTTCTCGTATAGACAGCGATGAAAATGTGGTTGACTCTATAAGTTTTTCGATGTCCGTGCGTTTTTCCATGATCATTGTCCATGTTCTATTGGGCATCGCGATTCGGTTTCCTCGGTTTTCGCCAAGGATCAATTCCACAAAAGAACTGTGTGGAGGTCTCACAATGATCCCGATTTCCAAATACTTATAAGCAGTTTTGTCAATGCGAATCGTCTGCTCAAGATACGAGGCGTATAACGAGGTTTATATTTATCGAGAAAACTGAAGAAAAAGAATAAAATAGATAAATGGTTTATAGAAAAATAGGTTTTGGAAAAATATATGCAAAGTAATACTTATACGTATCACGCTGGTTCGATGGAGTTTCACAAGGAATCGGCACGTAATAATTCATACTTGTGCTGCTTCCCGCAGAGGAGTACATCGCTGTTGGTTACAAGATTCTAACTGCTTCCACACGGGTGACTGATGCAAGACTGAACATGTAAGGATCGCGTATGACTCATTATAAGGGAAAGGAAGGGAAAGGATTATTCCCCTTCCTTCAGAAGTTATTAAAAAATTCTAAGAAATGGAAAGAAGTTAACGTTACAAGAAACGCAAAGAAATCTTTCAAACATTTGTTAACCACTAACAATTAATGGGGAAAGGAAAAAGGAAATAAAACATTGTAAAGTTTATATTATTTATTTATTTATTTTTTAAAAAATTCAACTTCTGGTGTGACCACCAGTTAAATAATTTTAATACATTTTGTAATGCGCAATTCTTAACATGGTTTCCACATTGCATAGTATTAGTATCATCTAGATTATTTAAAGATTCGATATCTTCATAATCCGCATCCAGAGTCTCGACGATTAGGTTTTTTCTCGCATAATTTTCAAGCAGATACACCAACCATTCTAGTTTCTGACATCCCTTGACGTACACCAGAGTCGGTGGCGTCTCGTCGTCATCGTCATCCTCTTCTGTACCAAGCACGGCCGATGTAATTATGCGTTCAGCCATGCTGTACGGTACGTTTCCGTCTTTCCATTGTAATCCATGGTGATTTCTAATCAACCAGGAAGCACACGACTTGTCGGATTTTGTGAGGAGAGTCCACGGCATGTAGGCCTGCAACTTACCCCGGTTACCGAACCGGCAACGACGAGATAACCAGCTCTAACTATGAAATATCGAAAGTACATCGTGTGACAAGTAAATAAACAAAAGTTCGCTAAATTTAGCGCGTTGAAACAATACAAAATGGCGTCTTGAACATAGAGCACGGTAGGATTCTTCTCAATATTTTTTCACATCTTTGGCTTAATAAAATTTAAATTATTAGCAAATCAAATTTCTTAATCTACGAAGCTGGCAATCACTCCTGACGGTCACAATCGTCAGGACACTTAGACCAAGATTCCGGTCCTTCTATCAAAACGCTTAAATTTAAGCAACTTAAATTAAGATGGAAAAATTCCCTCTCCCTTCCCTAATTAAATCGATATCGATTTAATATTAAAATCACTGTAAAAACTTATTGCGAAAAATATTACCCCAGCCAGGGTTCGAACCTAGAATCTCCCGCATTCCGTTCGGGTGTCTTAACCAATTCGACTACCGGGGCATGTGGTAATATTTATCGCAATAGTTCATCTAAACAATCATAAGATGGAACACCGATATTTACGTCGACGGTGTATATTCAAACACGATGAGACACATTAACTTCGCCAGTGTATAAATAACCAAATCAAATTTCTTATTGGACGAAGCTGGCAATCACTCCTGACGGTCACAATCGTCAGGACACTTAGACCAAGATTCCGGTCCTTCTATCAAAACGCTTAAATTTAAGCAACTTAAATTAAGATGGAAAAATTCCCTCTCCCTTCCCTAATTAAATCGATATCGATTTAATATTAAAATCACTGTAAAAACTTATTGCGAAAAATATTACCCCGAAAAATATTAAATTATTAGTATCGAATTTTATTCAGAAAAGTGTAAACTTTAAGAATATTGTTTGTTGTTGATGGTTGCTGATACAACCTTGACAAAGGTTCGCACACCAAGACGGAAGGACTTTGAAATAACGGCTCCAAATTATTGCAATTAAATATTGTTTAATGTCTATGTTGGCGGTAGAGGCGAGCGGTATCACAAATTGCACTTACGATGCGGTTAAATGCACGCACTCTTGTCTTTGGTATTACGAAGACGACAACGGTACACGAAAAACGGTAATGAGACGAAGCACCGCGACGTAGACTCGTTCGCGGGCGACAGAGCTCGGACTTCGCTCTGAGTTCGAGGCGCACGTGGAGATGCACTCAGATGCACGCAACACAGCCGGTACGGTCCTCGCGTGTAATGCAGGGAACCGAGATCACGAAAAGGCGTAAGCGCGTTATTCTCAAGATGCACGTTACAATTGCCAAAATTCGAACCGTCTCTCTATACACGTTGGAATGTCGACTCAGGCGATCATCGTCTGCCGACCCGAGCGTTGTTTACGCCGACGGATCGGGCCGGCTCGGCCTCGCTCGTCACGCGTAACGCTGAGCGTACGACACGCGGGCGCAAGCGGAGCGCGCGAGAGATCGGGTTGAAAATTAACGATTAAACTGAACGCTTATTCCTAAACAAATATGCATTATAAAATAGTCAAATATATCATTAATACAGTGAAATTTGGCGAAAAGTCAAATTTTTCGATATTTTTTTTATATTTTCTCTAATAAAACACGCCATAACTTTTTTCTGGTTAACTTTTCGACAAAAATGTTCAAATAAAAGTTTTAGAGCGTACTTTTTTACATAAGAAACACCTATAATGGTAGATACAATGATGTTTAAACGTACGCGAAGAAATTTTAATTACGCACGAGGTTGTTGCGTACTATTGCGATCCATAGTCATATTATACCTAAAACTTTGAATATACATTTGCTTTGAAGTAGTAAAATGATTATGAACTAACCACTGTTGCTATTCTTACTATTAGGACAAGCCGGTCGTCGTATGGTTTCGCACTATTATTATTATTATTATTATTATTATTATTATTATTATCATCATTATTATTACTTTATAATTATTGCCAGAGCTCTTTTAGTTTCAATCATTTATTTTGTTTATTTTGAAGGTCCTACAAGTTTTCAATTACTACAAAAATATATATGTAACCGTAGTTTAAAAAATTTTTCTTGCAGAACATCTATTTCATGTCAGTAGGTAGTCTATGACAGTTCTAAATTTTCTGTGGGCGAGGGGTAAGCGGGGCAGGGGGGTTCCACGTAGTGCCTAGAGGGACTCATAGATGGCGTTCGCGACCAAGATCACGGTCGATAATATTGATCGAGGTCACGCGATCTCTTTTACCATCTAAACTAGTCACGTGGTTTTTTTTTACCATCCGAATTAGTCCGATGGTACATGCGATTGCTAACTGTACGTAGATAACATACCAAACAAGATTTAATAAGTTGTTTATCGATTATACATATCGACCGCGATGTTAGTCGCAAGCGTGCCCTATGAGGTGTTCTCTATGCCCGGTGGTGGTGGTGGAGGGTGTGGGGCCCGTGGAGCAAGATACCGGAGGGGGATCGTGCAATTGCGTTGATAGGTCCGCGTTTGAGAGGGAGGGGGAGGGGGAATTTAGGCGCGCTTGTCGGGACATAGTGTAATATTTTAAATAATCTAAGGGTGATCGGCTATAATTTATGACACCGACAATAAATTATCGTGACGTCGGTTTGTCTTTTTTTCTTTTCTTCTTTCTGTGGAGATCCCTTTGTCGAGGGCTTCGTGTTCGAAAATGTTTCACGACGCCATTTTAGAGTTGTTAGGTCACGTACTACGTTTCTTTCTCTCGCTCGACTCATTTCCCTTTGTGTTCTCGAACTTTCTTTCCTCCTCTTCGGTATTTTAATATTTTAATATTTTAAATAATTTAATTATTTTATTAGTTCCTTAAATTTATAGTTTAAGAAAGAGACATTATCGTAACGCATAATTTAAACAAGGAATAGAGGAGAAGAAGGTGGAAGGAGAAAATAATTTAAAATTGTTTACCGTGTTATTGTACATTTATTTATTTATTAACCTATTACATTATATCCCCATTTAAACAAGGGATTATATTACTCACATACATCAATAGGTCTCTCCCACAAGGCATTATACAAAATTTTATCTATAGCATACGCTATTAGTTCACATTCTAAAATTGAATTTTTATCACAAACGCTGCGCAAGATTTTAGCGGCGTCATATTTTTCGGAAATATGATATTTTATTAAGATCTTTGCACATTCTCTACATTTATCGTCTACCTCTCTCGCTTGCGGTGCTAGCTCGACGTATACATTATCGAGACACTGTCTGAGCTCAAATAGAAACAGTACGGTTGACGGCTTCATGTACAAGCATGTGTCGCGTAACGTAAGTTTCACATTATTTTCACCGCGCATTTTAACGAGTTCCATTTTTAGTTCTTGTATAGACAGCGATGAAAATGTGGTTGACTCTATAAGTTTTTCGATGTCCGCGCATCTTTCCATGATCGTTGTCCATGTTCCATAGGGCATCGCGATTCGGTTTCCTCGGTTGTCGCCAAGGATCAATTCCACAAAAGAACTGTGTGGAGGTCTCACGCTGATCCCAATTTCTAAATACTTATAAGCAGTTGGTGTCAATGCGAGTCGTCTGCTCAAGATACGTGGCGTATAACGAGGTTTCGATTTATCGAGAAAACTGTAGAAAAAGAATAAAATAGATAAATGATTTATGGAAAAATAGGTTTTGGAAAAATATATGCAAAGTAATACTTACGTGTTACTCTGGCTCGATGGAGTTTCACAAGGAATCGGCACGTAATAATTCATACTTGTGCTGCTTCCCACAGAGGAGTACATCGCTGTTGGTTACAAGTTTCAAACTGCTTCCACACGAGTGACTGATGCAAGACTGAACATGTAAGGATCGCGTATGATTCTTCGATGTAACAAAATTATATAAGGGGAGGAAAGGGATTATTCCCCTTCCTTCAGCATTTCAAGCACCAATGTCAGCGCTGCTTACGTAGAAGTTATTAAAAAATTTTATATATATAAGAAATGGAAAAAAGTTAATGTTAAAAGAAACGCAAAGAAAGCCAACGCATCTTTCAAACATTTGTTAACCACTAACAACTAATGGGGAAAGGAAAAAGGAAATGAAACATTGTAAAGTTTATATAATTTATTTACTTATTTATTTTTTAAAAAATTTCAACTCTTTCTGGCGTGACCACCAGTTAAATAATTTTAATACATTTTGTAATGCGCAATTCTTAACATGGTTTCCACATCGCATAGTATTAGTATCATCTAGATTATTTAAAGATTCAATATCTTCATAATCCGCATCCAGAGTCTCGACGATTAGGTTTTTTCTCGCATAATTTTCAAGCAGATCCACCAACCATTCTAGTTTCTGGCATCCCTTGACGTACACCAGAGTCGGTGGCGTCTCGTCGTCATCGTCATCCTCTTCTGTACCAAGCACGGCCGATGTAATTATGCGTTCAGCCATGCTGTACGGTACGTTTCCGTCTTCCCATTGTAATCCATGGTGATTTCTAATCAACCAGGAAGCTCACGACTTGTCGGATTTTGTGAGGAGACTCCACGGCATGGGGTGTGTAAAAATGTAATGCGCCAGAACGACCCCCTCTCGCAACACCGCCACCTCCTTCACGACAAATTTCATCCCGACGGTGAATCCTTGCAGATCGACAAACGTTGGCACGATCATGATGCAACGAAGGAGCGATCTGTACTGTACCTAATCGCGATGCATCTTCCTCTCTTATATCGGAATATTTGCAGATAATGCAATTTACGTGATCTTGCGCACTACGTTCGACAACGGGCTGTATTCGATTATGCGATCATGCAAAATGAGACAATAGGCGGTAGTATTCGCGGGTACATTCTCTTTGCAGTCAAATTCTATTCGCACATCCACGGTGGCGCTCTTGACGGACTCGTTCTGTCGCGAGCAATCAATGACCACAAAAGGTCCATGCGTCAGGAATGTGACCACGGTGCACAACGTTTCGTAACAATCGATTCCGTAATAAGCTTTACGGAAACGTGCATACATATCAAAAAGGATGGCGTATCGTTTTTTGTCAATGTCTAGATTCATATCGTCGTATGGATAAAATTCAGAGTTTAGATAAAGTTTCACGTTGGTCAAGTTACAGTAATCGAATAGACTAGCGTCTCGAGACATAACATTCTTTCGGCCAGTTTGGAGAGCAAAGATGACATATCGCGGTTTTTCTAGCTGAGTCGCAGTTTTGACGGCCCATGAATGCTTCGTTGTGCTCTGAAGCAGGGGATACTCGTACAGATCCCAAGAACGGAAACTTATACTCAGGTAACGCCCGTTTTCCAAGGCGCGCAGCATCGATAGCTTGTTGACCTCGTTTAACGTAACGTGAGGCATTCGCCACTGTACTTTAAACAATTCGATTTCCGGCTCCATCGTCGGATTTCCCACAATGGTATTATTGTCGCTACGCGCTCGTATCAAAATTAATTCGTGACGAGCGTTAACAACCACGCGTTTGTAATCTTCGCAAAAGCCCAGCAACATCTTGAGCGGTACGCAAAAGTTGAAATATCCTTCCGGTATGTTTGATGCAATGTCCCATCCAGCGTTCCGCATGATCGAAGCATTGTCGTACGTTAGCAATACATAGTTCTTGATAGTACAGGTTATTCCAACGTTTCTGCTGCGATCAATCTCCACGCCGTTGAGTTCATATCGAATTTCATCAAACATGAACGCCACACAATTATTTACAAACGTTGCCTGCGACTCGTCGTTCCTTTTCTTTATCCTCAATATTCCTTCAACGTAGAGAAAACTTTCACACGGCAACGTATACAGATCCTGCTGTTGTATGGGTATTCGTATCTCGTCGCTATGCTCAAACGTTGTGTTGGCGTACGGGTTGTACGTGTGAGTCTCGATCTTGACGATGCGGTCGTCAAAGACCGGCTCGCCTCCGACCTTAAGGATATCGATCATGTTTTCTTAGATATTTCGCACCGCAAATCCCAAAGATTGCAAAAATTCAACGTTCGATGCTCTTAACTTCTTCTTCGTGTTTTTAGCGCAGCCTGACAACGATAATGATGGTGATGGTGATGATTGAATGTCGTTGGTCACTACCGTAGTGTAGATAGTCTTATCTCTTGCGTGCTCTGAGTCGTTCAATAGGAGCATCTCATATGTCGCGCACACTTACACGCGCGTTATCGCTGCTGCCGTCGTACGTGTAATCTCACGGTGATCTCCTCTCCTCGAAAATCAAGCAATTGTCCGTCTTGATCCACGACGCGTATCGTTAGCTCCGTAATGCTCCGCGCGATGATCGGTAGATAAATGATCTGCGCCGGCGTTTCCGATATCTTATATCCTGGTGGCACGTTCGGAGAAAATTCATGTATCGTATGAACACGTTTACCGTTGCTGTACGCACCCGCGGTCACGTTACACTCGATGCGGATTATGTTTATGTTAATGATATTAATCGATTGATCGGATTGATGCCATTTTCCCGGTGGCAATATACGCTCCGGCGAAAATCCAAGCAACGATCCAATGTTGTTGGGCTTGCTAAAGTTTACTCTGAAAGCGCAATTGATCTCGCTCTTCATCGTGTTGTAATTAGCACGGAGCACCATCGGGTATTTTACAGTCTCGTCTTCGTCCTCGTAATCGTCCTCGTCCTCGTTGCCGTTTGCGCGAATGTCACTTCTGACGGTCCCCTCTCGCGTGATATCCGCGACCGATGTATGATTATCGCGATTGTTGGAACGACCTACGCGTCGGCCGCGTTGCGGGCGTTTCCGTAAAATTGCGCGTTTCAAAAACTGGTGTATGGCTCGTATCTCGTACGATCCCTCGGGAATCGTAATTTCCGTGTCATCCTCGTCAAAATAGAATTTATTATTTGAGGAATTTACGTTCGGTATCGTGTGATAAGTTTCAAAAACTGTTAGACCAAGCTCGTAGTCGCCGTCGCTCAAATCTACGGCGGGAAAGTAGTGCACCGCGAGGATGCTGCTCTTCCCGGTCAGCGTGAATGTCATAGACATGTCGGAAAAACCGTTCGACTAACACTGAGTCTCCGCGGGCACCGTCAGCTTTTAAATTCGCGCTGATTCATCGATCGTCTGGAGAAATCGTAGACACAATTGTCCGCAGATGTTCTGATCATAAGTTTGAAAGGGCGTGTAATTGTACTCATTCTTTGTCACGCTCGGTTCGAAATATCGCACTAACTCCTTCAACGGTCGAAGATTACCGAAACTGTCGAAATACATCACGCGGTTTCCCTTCTTTGCATACGCCACCCAATGAGTACCGGGACCAGCTGCATCGTCCAAATTTACAATACCGCTCTCGTTTCGTCGTATGCCGTCGATCGGTAATGAGTCACGCATGAAGACACCTCTAAAATACGGAATGCGCATACGCTTTGCCAGTTGTTGCAGTTGTACGTTGGTAGTTGCACCCGTGGGCATATTTAACGTCTTTTTGACGTTTTTTTTTCCTTTCTTCTTCTTTGGTGTCACTCCCTGCCCGCGTTTGTATGGAGCAAGATAAAATCCACAACCTTCCATGGCGCGATTGTGACGTCGCATCTCTTCTAACTGACGCAACGCGGCTTTGTTATCGTTCACGGCTTTTGCCACTCCCGCCGCCCCGCCGGCCGGAGAACCGAGAACTCCCAGCAACGGTAGAATCGGTAATACACCTCCTCGTTTCGATGCTGGAAATATCCGTTTTTTCGACGCTCTCTTCTTTTTCTTCACGGTTTTCAAAACCATTCCTAACTTTTGCTTGACATTCATAATCGCCCAGACGGATGTAGCGGCAGCTCTCTCTCCGAGAGCGGAATCTTTTGCGATGACACGTTCTAGCGCTCTCGTGGCGAATATCTTGTCCGCCGCGTGTCTGTCGATGAGATCGTTGCTACGCGAATACGCTATATCGTGTTCGCGACACGCCGCGTCTAATGGATTAATACCTTGATCACCTCTGGCTAATCGTTCTTCCAGCCGAGTGCCCGGACCGCAAAACTGATAGCCTGGAATATGCAATTCGATTGGAAGTGCGTTTATCGCGCGGTTTAACAGGCCTCCGCCTATTATCGTTGGCATTCGTAGCAATTCTTTATCAATGGTGCGGGACCGTCGATGTGCGTTCGCTGCCACGGTTGATTGTAATGTTCGTAACAGCGACGATAGGTCTGAACCTCCAAATCCGCCTTTATATGTTCCGGAAGCTTGTCCCAGACGTAATGAATGTGATCACCGCAAATTTGCAACAGAACAGCTTTGGGCACAAATTGCAACTGTTCGGCGCTCAAATCGCAAATATCGGATGGTCTTGATAACAGGACGAACATCTTTGCTACTGAGCGACTCACGGTTCCGCGCACCTATAAATAGGCGCTTGATTTAGCCCTCCAGTCGGCAGTGTGAAAATGAAATTTGTGCAACAACCATTGGCGATACGCGTGACGAATTACGACGACAGATCATGGACAAAACATTTGCGGCCCCTCGAATTGCGGTAAAACCAACGTTCTGATAAGCTTGTTGGAAAGTCCTCACGGTGTACGTTTCGAGAACGTGTACGTGTACTCAAAGTCGCTCCAGCAACCGAAATATCGATATCTGGAGAATTTATTGACGTCGATCGACGAAATCGGCTACTTTACGTTCTCCAACAACAGTGACGTCATACCGCCGAGCGATGCGTGTTCAAACTCGATATTCGTCTTCGATGACGTGGCATGCGACAAGCAAGACGCCGTAAGAGAGTACTTTTCAATGGGTAGGCATTCGAACATCGATTGTTTTTATCTCTGTCAGACGTACACGAGAATACATAAACATCTGATACGCGACAACGCGAATCTGCTGATCCTGTTCAAACAGGATGGCACCAATCTGAAACACGTGTACAACGATCACGTGAATACCGACATGTCGTACGATAAATTCAGCGCGCTGTGCAGCGAATGTTGGCAGCGCAAGTACGAA
Source organism: Harpagoxenus sublaevis (assembly GCA_030770355.1). Taxonomy (NCBI): domain Eukaryota; kingdom Metazoa; phylum Arthropoda; class Insecta; order Hymenoptera; family Formicidae; genus Harpagoxenus; species Harpagoxenus sublaevis. Next base: position 14,838 of record JASTWR010001678.1, on the reverse strand, counting down.
TTCGTAGTGATAAACAAGGACAGCCCGCTCAACAATGGTAGATACAGAAAAGGCTTTAACATGTTTGCGATACCGCAAAAGCGGTCAGTCGTCGTCGGTACCTCGTCGAGGTAAAACGTCGGAGAGAGCGTCACTTTACGTATTTTCCGCGATGGCTGCGATCGACAAGAGCATGGATATCAGCGAGCGCGAGAAAGTTGCGAAGAAGATTGCGAAAACTTCGCGCTATGAAGACCGGTAAGATCGAGAAGGACATTGAGTTGGACACGCACTTTAAGCCTCTCATCGAGCCGTTGCAAAAGATCGCCGACAAATCGATCGCGGTGAAGAAAGAGGAGCCGGAGAGCGACACTGAGATCGAAACGTTTTCCGAGGATGCAACGCCGAAAAAGAGAAAATCTTCGGATCATCCGCCGGCACCGCGTAAATCTAGCCAATCGAAACGATCGAAAGCTTCACTGGATGTGCCACCACCAATAACCTCTACACCGATAACCTCATCTCCACCGATATTATCTCCGCCATACGTAACGGCGAGAAAAGTGCAGCCTACAATAAAGTTTGATTTATCCGAAAACATGCCTGTTTTTGAACTCACGGACGACACGGAGCTCGCGACGTCTATTCGAAAGGAGTTGGAAACGCCTGAGGGTCGAGAAGCGTTGCACGATACCTTGGGTCCATTGGGTCAAGAGTACATCGGTGCTCTTATGGGTCAAGCCAAGGAGCGATATAGATACCGTATACGGCGTTTATCTCGGCAACGATGGAATGATGCTCGGTAATAAACGTTTCAAGGTGGACAGCGTGGATAACATACATATCGGTGACGTAAGTTACATCGGCATACCCGGTATTTACGGGTTGATCTTTAAAAACAAGCCTGATGAAAACATGTACAGGATGCAAAAGTACATGAATATACTGTTCGAGACGAGCACTCATAGAGCCAATCACGATCCTCTCGGGCGAGTAAAGTCCAACAGGGGATACAAGTACACGAATATAATCAAGAAATTGATACCGCCCGCATCCATGAAGAAACAATCCGGAAAAGGATTATTCGCGCCTCGCGCGATGACGCTGACCGACAATAAGATCGATTACGTGTACTGGGACGATCCCAACGAGCTGGTGGATCGTCTACGATTGCTCGACGCTTCGCGCCACGCTGGTAACAATGCCCACGAGAACGAGATCCTATCGATCATCGAGGAACTTCGCGAAGCTGGTCTTATTATAAATTGAGCCGCGCGGCAACGAGCGGTTCAATCAGCGGTGAAATGCCGATTAACAAATTTGGTATATTCGAGCAGAGCAGAGACGCGTCGAACGCCGTATCGTATCATCAATGGTGCGGATTAATGAGACATTTCGTGCGCGATAAAGCTCTGTGTCGCACCGCTACGAACTTTGACGCAAAGTCGCGCAAGATTCGTCGCGTGGCGCAACCGGAGGCTGACGGCGACGCGGTTAATAAACTGTACGTGGAACAGAGCCTTAAGAGTGTCAGAGACGAAGCGGAATTCGAGAAGCATCGTAAAACGCGATTGGAGACTGAATTCGAAACGAATCTTAGACTTCTGAGAGATAGCGTTAAAATTTTGAGAGATCAGTTGGAGGAAATCGAAACGAATCTGATCGCGCTCAAACGAGATACGCAATCCATGTTGGACGCGAACCGAGAGGCGCTCGAGGCACATATCTTTCGATCGATGAAACCTGTGTAACGATGGCAGACGGCAAACAATCCGGGAAAGGTTACAAAAAGCTGTTGAATGACGATGACGACGAAGGACAACAAGCAATTCAGGAACGGTCATCGAGCAACAGACTAACGAACGGGCCAGAAGCGGTTACGAATGGTTCAGAAACAGCTGTGAACGGTAATTATTCAGTTTAGGGTACTCACCTCCGATTTCAATGAAATTAGGCTTAATCGATTCGTTTTTGCTCAAAACGAAAGAATCTCGCAGAAAAAAGCGTCGCTCTGCCCCACGAAGCGAGATATTTAGCGTTAAAGTTGACGATTCTCAGGTTAGGATTCCTGTCATACCGACGAGACTTAGCGACTGGCAGCGACATTAACATGCTCCGCGGGGCATATGCGCATGCTCTGTGGTCCCATGAGTATGCTCAGTGGCCGTTCGCGCATGCAAAGTACGCGAATTTCAAACGTATGTATACTTATAATGTGTTATTTGAATTTTAATAATAAATAAATATAATTATGTATTAAATCTTCGCCTTACTAAACAGATGAGTCTACAATATACTAAAAATAGATACAGAAAAGATTAGCAAGACCCCTACACAAGGTAGGGCGTTGACCTTCTCCCTACAACCACCCTTTTTGCCAACGCCTGTTTCGCGACAGTTTTTAGTACCAGATGAAGTTTTGTTTTTGTAATAGATGTTGCTTTTGCAATAGAAAAGTATTATATCAAAGTCGGGGGGGCTCCGCCCCCCCGAACCCCCTTGGCCGGGAGCTTCGCCCCCTGGACCCCCTTTCGGGGGGCTCCGCCCCCTACCCCCGCCGGGGGGCTTCGCCCTCCTGGACCCCCCATTGGGAGCTTCATCTAGACCTCGCTTTACAACTTAGTACGTAGTACGTGTAAGCGAAACTCCCAATGGGGGTCCAGGGGGGCAAAGCCCCCCGGCGGGGGTAGGGGGCGGAGCCCCCCGAAAGGGGGTCCAGGGGGCGATATAACACTTTTCTATTGCAAAAGCAACATCTATTACAAAAACAAAACTTCATCTGGTACAAAAAACTGTCGCGAAACAGGCGTTGGCAAAAAGGGTGGTTGTAGGGAGAGGGGCAACGCCCTACCTTGCGTAGGGGTCTTGCTAATCTTTTCTGTATCTATTTGTAGTATATTGTAGACTCATCTGTTTAGTAAGGCGAAGATTTAATACATAATTATATTTATTTATTATTAAAATTCAAGTAATACATTATAAGTATACATACGTTTGAAATTCGCGCACTTTTGTATGCGCGTGCGGTCACCGAACATGCGCATGTGGCCACAGAGCTAACAGAGCATGCGCAAGTGGCCGCAGGGCATGGTTAATAGTCGCTACATCTCGTCGGTATGACAGGAATCCTAACCTGAGAGTCGTCAACTTCAACGCTAAATACCTCGCTTCGTGGGGCAGAGCGACGCTTTTTTCTGCGAGATTCTTTCGTTTTGAGCAAAAACGAATCGATTAAGCCTAATTTCATCGAAATCGGAGGTGAGTACCCTAAACTAAATAATTACCGCTGTGGTAGGTTAATGAGCAGAAATAGACGACGACAAGCCAACGACGACGACGACGAAGAGCTGAAAGAACTGAAAAAACCGCTATTGAGCGATGATGAACGGAAATAAATGGCTGATTGAATGTCATTGGTTAAAGACAGAAAAAAAAGTTTGAGATATAATTTCTTTGCGCGTATTATTACGCACTGGTAAAAAAAACATGACATTGTCGAAATCCGATGGACGTAAAAATATCGAGAAGCGACGACTCGTCGAGGAACTGCACGCACCGGCGAGAAGAAATTTTCCCCGAAGACGCGTCATCGTGCGTGGGTACGATGACCTGTGGCAGGCTGACATCGTCGAGATGCGTCCGTACTCGCGTTTCAATAGAGGCTACCACTACATACTTACCGTCATCGATGTGCTAAGCAAGTACGAGTGGGCCGTGCCACTCAAGAGTAAAGGCGGAAGCGAGACAGCCGACGTTATCGCTAAGATAATTCGAGACAGCAAGAGGTGTCCGAAAAACTTGCAAACCGATATGGGGAAGGAATTTTACAACGCTGACGTGCAGCGTCTCATGAGAAAACACGGTATCAATCATTATTCTACATATTCGGTGATGAAAGCATCGGTCGTCGAGCGATTCAATCGCACGTTGAAGAACGACATGTGGAAGATATTTACGCTCAATGGGACTTACAAGTGGGTCGACGCGTTATCGCGACTCGTGTCGGATTACAACGCGCGCAAGCATCGAACGATCGGCGTGCGGCCCGTCGACGTGATTCCCGCGATCGCCGAAAGACTCTTGAAACCGGTGTACAGCGAGATAAAGATTGCGGGTCCGGCAAAGTTCAAAGTAGGCAACCCGGTACGCGTCAGCAAGTACAAGACAATTTTCGAGAAAGGTTACACACCGAATTGAACGACCGAGGTTTTTAAAATTGTTAAAGTGCAGCGTACTAATCCCGTTACCTATCTACTCGAAGACTATCAAGGAAAATCTGTCACCGGAGGATTCTACGAGCACGAACTGCATCGCGCGGTCTATCCGGACGTGTATCTCGTGGAGAAAGTACTTTGCAGGAGAGATGACGAGGTTTATGTGAAATGGCTGGGATTCGACGGATCGCACAATTTATGGATACACAAGGACAACGTGATTTAATATATAAAGACATTTATTTTTACTGTATAAAAAATATGTAAAACATAAAAATATGTATTACATAAAAGTGTAAAATATAAGTAAAAAAATATGTATAAAACGAAATATGAAATATGATATTATATATATATATAAGTATAAAATATAAAATACATTTAAGAAAAAATATGTAGAAAATAAAATATAAAATACATAAGTATACAGGGTGTACCAGACCTGACGTGCCACTTGTTAATGGCAGATACCTGAGATCATTTTGAGTCGAAAATCCTAATACCAAAATGCCGAGGCTATAATAGTTTTTAAGTAAGAAGTGTTCAAAGTTGGCCAATCAAGTTGTCTGAAATTCGCGCGCTCAGTCATGTCACATTGCACAGTAGTAAAGGTGCTTTCAAGCGCATTAATTCTATTATCGAAACTGATATAATTTTGCATACGTATTGTCTGCGTTGTTGTAATTGCTTCTTATCTTTATTGTAATGTATGAAAATTATTAATTAAATGTAATAATATTAATAGCAGGATAAAAGACATAAATATTAATTATGTAAAATGTGATGCTGTCGAACTGTCAAAACTGTCATATGTATTTTATCATAAATGGATGATGATTCTGATGGTAAAAATGTACAGATAAATATAAACTAATGAATTACATTTTTGTTTATTAATAAGTGCTAATAAACAGAACATAAAATAAAAATACATAATTTTACTTTAATTAATAATAAAGTTATTTAATAAGCTTGAATTACATATATTTCTACTCGTCTTGCTATTGAATTACATTTTAGTTTATTAGAATAAATTTTATTAATAATAAAATTATTTATTTTTAATGTAACATTTGATAATTTAAAATAAACTTATTGCTAGATAAGAGATTACATAAGCTGGCCGTAACTTTACAAAATTACAGAATACAGAATACAGAATACAGAATACAGAATACAGAATACAGAATACAGAATACAGAATTACAAGAATACAGAATACAGAAATTATTTAAATCACAATTCGATACAGAATTTATCATTTAGATTAAGATAAATTTTTATACTTATTTATAAAAGATGTTCAAAATGTCTATCATCACATTGTATACATAATTGTGCACGTCTTAATAAATTCCGCCCTGCATCTCGTATCATTTGTGGTGTTATGGTCGCAACTGCTTCAATAATTTTGCCCTCAAGTTCTTTACGGTCGTTTATGTCTTCTCGATAAACGTATTCTTTTAAAGTTCCCCATAAAAAATAATCTAAAGGCGTTAAGTCTGGTGACCTTGCCGGACAATTTATAGGACCTCCACGTCCTATCCATCTCGCTGGAAAATCTGCATCCAATACGCGGCGTGCGTTTAAAGAATTATGTGGTGGTGCTCCATCGTGTTAAAAAAATATTTGTTGTCGTTGGTTTAATGGAATATCTTCTATCAAATTTATAAAATCATTTCTTAAAAAATTTGTATAAATATTTCCAGTTACATTAAAAATTGTGTTTCTAATAATTAAAATAATTAATACATTAGAACTCACAATTGTATCATTTAGTATACCAGCGCATAAATCGATACTAAATCGACGCTGATAATTCCTTATTTTATAATAATTTGGATTTTCGTTCGCCCACAAATATGTGAATTATGAGTATTAAAACTGCCTTCACGCGTAAAACACGATTCATCCGTAAATAAAATATTATGTACAAAACCACGTTGATTTTCTTCCTGTTCTAGTAACCATGTACAAAATCTCATTCTGCGTTCATTATCTTGTGGTAATAAATTTTGTAATTTTGTAAAATGATACGCATGAAATCTGTTTTCTTTTAATACACGCTGTAATGTAGATTTCGAGATATTTAATTCCCTATTAATTTTGCGTATACTAGTAGAAGGTTCATCTTCTGCAGCTTGCAAAATTGCTTTTTCATTTTGGTCTGTGCGGATACGACGTTCAATAACTGCACCTCTTCTTTTGTCAGGAATTACAGATCCTGTTTCACGCACACGATGTATTAATCAAATTTTTATTTGTGCTTTTATTAAAAATTTTTTTTTATAATTTGTAATTTATTTATAATAAATGGCATTAAAAACAAAAAAGAAAACAAAAACAAAATAACGTAAAAATAAAATGATTATCTTCCAACATGGATTTCACGTCAGCAGAATATTGTGATATGTTATTTATGTATGGTGAATTTGGACGAAACGCTCGTCTTGCTGCGCGCGAATATAACAGGCGTTATCCGGAACGAAGAGCTGTCAACAAGAACGTATTTTTGAGATTAGTACATCGTGTGCGTGAAACAGGATCTGGAATTCCTGACAAAAGAAGAGATGCAGTTATTGAACATCGTATCCGCACAGTCCAAAATGAAGAAGCAATTTTACAAGCTGCAGAAAATGAACCTCCTACTAGTATACGTAAAATTAGTAGGGAATTAAATATCTCGAAATCTACAGTACAGCGTGTATTAAAAGAAAACAGATTTCATGCGTATCATTTTACAAAAGTACAAAATTTATTACCACAAGATTATGAACGCAGAATGAGATTTTGTACATGGTTATTAGAACAGGAAGAAAATCAACGTGGTTTTGTACATAATATTTTACTTACGGATGAATCGTGTTTTACGCGTGAAGGCAGTTTTAATTCTCATAATTCACATATTTGGGCAAACGAAAATCCAAATTATTATAAAATAAGGAATTATCAGCGTCGATTTAGTATCAATTTATGGGCTGGTATACTAAATGATACAATTGTAAGTTCTAATGTATTAATTACTTTAATTATTAGAAACACAATTTTCAATGTATTTCACTTATACAATAACAGTATACAAGTATGTACAATACTGATATTAAATTTCAGATTGGTCCTTTTGAAATGCCTGCAAGACTAACTGGAAATATTTATACAAATTTTTTAAGAAATGATTTTATAAATTTGATAGAAGATATTCCATTAAACCAACGACAACAAATATTTTTTTAACACGATGGAGCACCACCACATAATTCTTTAAACGCACGCCGCGTATTGGATGCAGATTTTCCAGCGAGATGGATAGGACGTGGAGGTCCTATAAATTGTCCGGCAAGGTCACCAGACTTAACGCCTTTAGATTATTTTTTATGGGGAACTTTAAAAGAATACGTTTATCGAGAAGACATAAACGACCGTAAAGAACTTGAGGGCAAAATTATTGAAGCAGTTGCGACCATAACACCACAAATGATACGAGATGCAGGGCGGAATTTATTAAGACGTGCACAATTATGTATACAATGTGATGGTAGACATTTTGAACTTCTTTTATAAATAAGTATAAAAATTTATCTTAATCTAAATGATAAATTCTGTATCGAATTGTGATTTAAATAATTTCTGTATTCTGTATTCTTGTAATTCTGTATTCTGTATTCTGTATTCTGTATTCTGTATTCTGTAATTTTGTAAAGTTACGGCCAGCTTATGTAATCTCTTATCTAGCAATAAGTTTATTTTAAATTATCAAATGTTACATCAAAAATAAATAATTTTATTATTAATAAAATTTATTCTAATAAACTAAAATGTAATTCAATAGCAAGACGAGTAGAAACATATGTAATTCAAGCTTATTAAATAACTTTATTATTAATTAAAGTAAAATTATGTATTTTTATTTTATGTTCTGTTTATTAGCACTTATTAATAAACAAAAATGTAATTCATTAGTTTATATTTATCTGTACATTTTTACCATTAGAATCATCATCCATTTATAATAAAATACATATGACAGTTTTGACAGTTCGACAGTATCACATTTTACATAATTAATATTTATGTCTTTTATCCTGCTATTAATATTATTACATTTAATTAATAATTTTCATACATTACAATAAAAATAAGAAGCAATTACAACAACGCAGACAATACGTATACAAAATTATATCAGTTTCGATAATAGAATTAATGCGCTTGAAAGCACCTTTACTACTGTGCAATGTGACATGACTGAGCGCGCGAATTTCAGACAACTTGATTGGCCAACTTTGAACACTTCTTACTTAAAAACTATTATAGCCTCGGCATTTTGGTATTAGGATTTTCGACTCAAAATGATCTCAGGTATCTGCCATTAACAAGTGGCACGTCAGGTGTGGTATACCCTGTATAATATAAATTATTAAATCATTTTTTATTATTATCCCATCTAATATAATATTTTTATTAACATCATGTCCAATATAAAACATTATATTTCATACATTGCATACATACATACATGCATACATGCATACATGCATACATGCATACATGCATACATGCTGTGACGTGACATAGTCACGTCCACCGCCCGGACGGCTCGGCCGAGGGGAAAGCCGGGGATGCCGTCTCGACCCAAGTCGAGAAGGCGCGGTTAGGATAATCACATTTTGTAAAGCGTAAGTTAGTTATAGGAGGAGCGCGGCGAGTGTCGCGGGGGTGGGCAGCCAGCCACCCAATGTAACAACCACGTGTCGCGACGAGGGAGAAACCAAGCGTCGGCGGGGACCAAACGGAGCAGCACGCCGACAACCGAGTCACGTCCGGACCCGCCGCCGGGCCGTCCCGCGGTCCCGCCAGGAGCAGCGAGACGCCCGAGCCCGCCGCAGCAAGGAAACCAAGGGCGCGCCGCCACGTTTTGTGAAGGACGCAACGCCGCTGCTGCAGGGCGGACGTGCGACCCCGGATGCCGCAGCCGGGGACTTGGACTGCACCGGTCAGTGGCCAAGGCCTGGCCAGCCTGGCGCACCTGCATCAGACTCGGAGAGTCCCGACCGGTACCGCCAATAAAACACGGCGAGGAGCACCCCATTTAAAAGTCCCGCGGGCGAGCGGCAGGCGTCACGTGGGACGTCGTGAGCGGCGAGAGCAGCGCGAAGAGCGGATCGGCGGAGCTGGGCGGCCGCGGGCGGCCGCGCATGCGCGGGGACCCAACGCGGTCCGAACCGGCGAACGAATCGGCACTGTCGTGCTAGCTGGCGAGCGAGAGACATCCCGGAGCCGTAACGAGTCCGCCCCGACCGAGCAGCCGTCCTGTGCAACGCAGCGACACATGTAAGGCTACCACCCCGGTATCTCGTCGCGTTCCGTGTGCGACCTCGGCCTCCGCCTCACCTAATTACCTTTGAGTTACCTGAGCACGTACGCTTATTTACCTTGTTACTGCCTCGTGCCAGAAAGTTGGTCGGTACCTAGAGTACCTATTACCTCGAGACGCGGACCAAGGAGGCCGGCCGGGGGCGCACACAGCTTGAGTTCGCGGGAAGGCCCTCCTTGGGGATCAGTGCGGCCGACAGTCGCGGGTGTGTGTGTGTGGGGACACTTTCCGTGCGCGGTTGCGTCAGGCGTATCGCGCGTGTCGGATGCGCCCGGCAGAGTGAGACCGTCGCGTCGGAGGTTTTCGCGGAATCGCGGAATCGCGGTGATTATTAGAGTTGTTTCGCGGATTTCGAATGAGAATGTCGCGGAAAGTGTCGTGATCGTCTCGCGAACGTCGTAAGACGTGTCGGGAGAATCGTCTCGCGAACGTTGTAAAACGTGTCGGAGGAATTTCGGGTTTCGAGTAATCTGTCTCGCGAACGTCGTGAAACGTATTGGGAGAAGGGTAGAGTCCCGCGAACGTCGTGAGACGTGTCGGGGGCAATTCTTGCGGTTATTGCGTCGCGGGCGGCCGAGGAATGTCGTGCGGGTTCTTGCCGCGCATTCGCAGAGGCCGCCGCGAAAACGAGCGCGTGTAGAGTCTCGCGAACGTTGGTTTTTCGGGTTTCAAGTAAATCGCGAATCGGTCTTTCGGGTTTCGAAGAAGTTGCGGATGTAGATCGAGTGGGCTGTATGCGTGAGTCGTGAATGTGAGTTTGTATGAGTGAGTTGCGAACGTGAGCCTATTATTCTACTTTTTGTTATCTCTTTTCACCAATATTCTTTCCGCAAATATATCTATGATTTGTTACATATAATCGAGAGTGTTGATTGCGTTGCGCCGCCTCTCCCCTTTCCTCAGAGTGTCTAACTCGCCTCGCGCCCTGAGTGGACGTGAGTGTCCGGGCGATCGCGTTAAGATCAGGCTACGGAAGCGTGGTGCGCGTATTCGCACCTGGCGCCCAAGTTTTAGCGTTACCTCGCGAATATCGTTGAGACCGAATACCTATTGGAGTACCTCGCGAATACCTCGGGATTACCTGCTGGAATACCTCGCGAATATCGTGGAGATTATCCGTGTATCCGTATGTCTTGCGTACCTATTGGAGAATATCTACCTATCTGAATGCCTCGCGAAAATCTGGATGTTATCTGCCTATCTTGATGCCTGGAAATACCTCGGAGAATACCTGTCTGCCTGAATACCTCTGTGCCTTACCTCTCTACCTAATTATCGGTGGCTAATTTGCAGCCGCGCCTCCTCGGCGGGCGAGACCGAGGAAAAACGGGTTGCAATGCATACATGCATACATGCATACATGCATACATGCATACATGCATACATGCATACATGCATACATGCATACATGCATACATGCATACATGCATACATGCATACATGCACACATGCATACATGCATACATACATACATGCATACATACATACATACATACATACATACATACATACATTATATACGTTATATACATTATGTTACAAGGGTATTCGATAATGTCTCCACGGTAACGTATCGGTCGAATCCGGTAACATGTACCGCTTGTCGTTGTACGGACTCAGAGCGATTTTCGTCTCGGACACTGTACGCACTTGGTGCAGTTTCGATCTTATACACGACTGGCGACGAGTCATTTCAATCTCGTCGTTCAGACACCGCGTGTAGTCATCGAACGTTATAGTACGCGCTACGACGTTACTTTTGACACCTTTTGCTTTCTTAGTGTCTTTTTTACCATTGACTCGCAAGGCGTACATTTTCGCCCTGAGTCCAACGAATTCGGTCATGATCGCGCCATTATTTTCGTCTTTCATCAAGCCCGGCACTTTCTTGTTCTCAAGCGGTATACCGTACGCGTTGTCGACCGGATAATCGCTCGTATCAAACCTAGCGATATCACGTTTCACGTTCTCGTACACATCCTCGCACTCTATATGAAAGATCAAACTGTCAGTGCGGTGTACATATTTTACATTTGTCGCTATACAGAGGAGACATGTACTCGTGATGAAATTCATACAAACATATCTTGGATATATCGAGGATACACATGCCTACGTAGATCGGTTTGTTAAATTTCACCTCGAGTTTGCGCATTTCTATTGCAACCAAATTTTCCGAAAATATACTTCTACTATGGAAATTTGGTTTAGCGATCATTGCCTCCGCGCCGTATCTACCCTCCCAATGAGTCAATAATTTTACGTCTACATGATTACGCACATTCTCCATCGTTTTCCCGAAAACTGCATTATTCATCAGTTTATATAAATTCTTTCCAAAATCGTTTGTCGCGCGCGTTCAAAATCGGGTGTTTAATTCGATGTAATCGCGGAGCCATGGAGATTGAGCGAATTGCAATACGCGATGTATTTTTGTAACTCGAAGGCCATGGCGCGTGCATTGCTGAAGGTAGCGATAGTGTATGACGTAGCGCTTCTTATCGCACACAGTCGCAAGGAGCTTGACCTGCCGCGCGCCTGGCGACTTATCGCGCGTCGGACAGAACGGTAGGTCAGCGTGCGCGTCGTGTTTATTTTGTGGGTACTCCAGATCGACCTTGAGAATATAACCTGTGGGCGAATTTGTATCGATCGCGCTAAAATCAAAATTCGAAACGTCTTCGATCCATCGAAAATCGGCGTACGGTTGTGGTTGGCACATTGCCCAACCGTACAAGTTGTTTACGTCGAAATACATTAGGTACGACAATGGTTTCGATGGATCGTACGACTGCATGTACTTGTTATTGGCTCGCGCGTATCTGCTTGAACATTGACTCATTCCACCGCGAATACCGCGTTCGATAAACATTACCATATCTATATCGGTTAGCAGTTCAAAATTTACGCGAGTATGTTTCAACATGGCGTCCCATGTGAAACCTGGCAATGTGTAGTAATAAGCGGGGTCTAGTCCGTAACTTTTGATGCAACTGTCACGGAAATTTTCGAAAACGTCGGCCAATAACAAGACGTCTGTTTTTAAATACAGATCGCTGTATTCGCCTAAGGTTCGAACGGAGAACCGCTGCCAAACGTTCACGGCATGCGCGTAATCGCTCTCGGATACAGTGTCACCGACCAATGAACTGTAAAATGATTCGCGCGGCGGTAAACGCGTGTCCTGCAACTTGTCCACGCAATCCACGTATTCGTACGGAAAGACACCTTTTCGCGTCAGTAGTTCTAAATCGTGGACTGATAATTCGGAAAATTTTAAACGTACAATTTTTAATTTGTCCTTATCGAGGAAGGATGCCAATTTCTCGAGACTAGTGTTGAGAAATTTTAACGAATCGATGAACCATAACTTTATATTGTTTCGCGAATCTGATTTGTCGGCAGTGTCTTTAACGTTTTTCGTGAACGAGATATACTTTTCTTTAGTTAACGGGAGTACTTCAATCGAGCCTTCGAACGCTGCAGCTATTTCTTTTATGATAAAATGTGCGTCATAGCCGGATAAATTGTGAAAAACTATGGGAATGAAATATGAGTCTTTATAGTTGAGATTACAGTTTGAATGCGCGGGACCTCTGTAACGACCGGTCAGATGACAATGATCGCGTACCCGCTCCTCGTCGTCGTTTAGTGTGAACGGTTTTTCGCAAATGCGGCAGTGCGTCGCGCTGTGAAACGCATGCCACTGTTCTTTCGAGAGCGTTTCCATGGGGACATTGGCGGATAAAATACCCTTTACGCGATGCGCTATTTCTTCGAGTTCGTTGGCGAAACACGCGACGCAATCCTTATCGCGGCGAAACCGATACGTACATAACGAATCGTCGTATGCGCACTGCACGTAGTATCCTATGTACAAAATTACCTTTTACAAAAAGGTAAAAAAAAGGCGCCAAGCACGCGTGGTGTACCTTGAAAAAATCGAAGTAGTTATCTTTGTACCTCCAAAAAAAACCAAATAATATCTTTATCTTGAAAAAATCGAAGTAATATATTTGTACCTCGAAAAAACCTAAGTAACAAGTGGTACACGTAGTTATCTTTGTACCTCGAAAAAATCCAAGTAATATCTTTACCTTGAAAAAATCGAAGCAATATATTTATTACAAAAAAAAGAAATGATATCGTTAAATTGCGCCAATTGAATATATATTGTATCGAAAAATAACTATTGTTTTTTTTTTTAAATTAAACCCAAGGGGTAGTATCTTTATAAAAAAAAAGAAGAAATAAAATCCAAGTATGTATCTACATATATGTATTCCCATTTAAGTGAAAAAATTAATATAAAATGTAAAAAATTTTAGTGAAAATAACTTGGCGCTGCTAAACATAATAATATATATTAATAAAACAATTTCTATAAATGGAAAAAGTACTTTAAATTAATGTGTGAAAGTACATTCACATTGTAATTATTAATTTAATATTTTAAATTAGTTATCTATATTGCTTTCAAATATTTAAAAATTTAGCAGCGCCAAGTTATTTTCACTAAAATTTTTTACATTTTATATTAATTTTTTTCACTTGAATGGGAATACATATAGATACATACTTGGATTTTATTTCTTCTTTTTTTTTATAAAGATACTACCCCTTGGGTTTAATTAAAAAAAAAAACAATAGTTATTTTTCGATACATTATATATTCAATTGGCGCAATTTAACGATATCATTTCTTTTTTTTTGTAATAAATATATTGCTTCGATTTTTTCAAGGTAAAGATATTACTTGGATTTTTTCGAGGTACAAAGATAACTACGTGTACCACTTGTTACTTAGGTTTTTTCGAGGTACAAATATATTACTTCGATTTTTTCAAGATAAAGATATTATTTGGTTTTTCAGGAGGTACAAATATAACTACTTCGATTTTTTCAAGGTACACCACGCGTGCTTGGCGCTTTTTTTTTTACCTTTTTGTAAAAGGTAATTTTGTACAGATATCACCCTTTTTTGTAGTTACAGATACATCGAACGCCATAGTGTCTATCGACATCGACATTTATGTCTAATAAAATCAAATGTAAATATTTTTTGTATTATAACTTATAAGAATTATATCTGAGAGTTTGACATCCTTAAATGTGCAGTGTAGTTTGTATAAATTTATAAATCATTTTAAAAATTAAGACACAAAATATGAATATATCAGGCAAAGTCAAGTTTGTCGAGAGCACATTATGCAGTGTTTGCTATAAATAAATTATGTCGAAAGAAAAATAGATTTGATACAGAATTTGACA